>JANUSC010000353.1:15000-234552 GCA_025200525.1 Camellia lanceoleosa | reverse complement strand
AGTTTGTGTTTATAAAAGTAGTTTTAAAATGAAAATGTACAAAAAGCTTGTTTGGTTTGTATTTTTTAGAAATAATTTTGAAAAATTATTTTGGAGAAAATTTTAAAAAAGTGATTGATTTGATGTGTTATTATGAGAGAGTGATTTTGGAAAGAAGCAAACCAAACAGAGCAAATTTTGAGATTTTTGAAAAAAATTTGTTTAGTTTGATTAACTCTTGAAAATTTGTTTTTTGTAGAAAATTTTTCTCAAAATTTTTTCCAAAACAAACCAAACAATAATATTTTTTAGAGAACTATATGAATAGCATGACTCATGATCACTAATAACTCCTCCGTTAAAATAATTTGAATTATTTAATTTGTGAGATAATTTACCTAAAAAAAAAATAGATAGACCGATAGTTTTAGTTAGTATCACATTTTTTAAAAAAAAAAAAAAAGTTAGACGGTTTATATTCTCCAATTTCTTCCAACACAGATGTGACTAGATCATATGATTTCAATCAATGTAATTTTTTGACATGATATTATAGTATTTTTACATGTTAAACCTTTAACTTAAATTATATTAATGAATTTGGATTGGGTCTCTCAACAAGAGGTCACAATAATGGCTGCTGTACTTGAATAGAGTTTGGCTAACTGAGTTGAGGGATTTACTTCCAAATGTAGAGAGATTTCTCTGAAGTATAAACCTGAGTCTAGCTTTTGTTTGAATTTACTTAACAAAAGTGTGAAGTCTAACTCAAAAAAATCAACGAGTTAGTCTCCAAGTTGCCTAAATTTAAATGCACAAACTTTCCCTTCAATTGTGTGTGCATTTTTTACATTAAAAAAAAGTATTTAACGCCATAAAACAAAGGTCAAAATATAATAAAAAAAATAATTTACAGAATTATGTGTACAAAAATAATAGAATATATATATATTATGTTGCAATATGATTTGAATTGAAATAAAATGAGAAAATAGTCAATAGTTTGTAATATTTAATATATATGTTCACTACAAGAAAAAAGTACATTTAGCGACTAAAAATCACATTTGAGTAAATTGAAAGAAATTATAGGTTTTAGCATATTAAAATGTATTCAGTAGTTAAAAGTAAAGATTTTTAGCAATTAAAAAAATTTAGTAGCCAAAAGTATAGGTTTAAATTGACTGACTAATCTGTTTGAGTCATGCGTCCAATACTTGACTTTAGCGACTAAAAAAATTTAGTAGATCAAAAGGAAAATTGAGGAGCATTCGACGATTAAAAATTTGTTTGGTCTCACCAAAAGTGAGGCTTTTACCGAGCTAAAAAAAATTTTAGTAGCCAAAAGTAAAAAAGGCCCTTTGGTGACTAAAAAAATTAGTAGCCAAAAAGTAAAGCATTCGGCGACTAAAAACATGTTTAGTAGCCAAAAAGTGAAAAAGAACTTTTAGTAGAGCCTAAATGAAGTTTAGTTGCCAAAATCTAGTAATTTTAAGCCAGGGAAATTTTTTAATGACTAAAAAAAATAATTAGTAGCCAAAAGTATAGAATTAGCGACTAAAATTGCATGTTTTAATGCCAAAGTGGTCTCCTTTTTTTTCTACTAAATAATTTTATTTTTATATAAATTATGTTCAATAAAAATATAATTATGTTTTATATATATACTTTTATATTAATATCTGGTATAAAGTACTATATAAATCAATATATATTGCATATATAATACATATGGAGTGTTATGGAGGCGTTAGTGAAAAAAAATTGTGTTTGTATATAAGGTTTATAGTGTGGGAGGTTGGCAGATCTCTACAAGAAGCGAGTGTAATTTTTTTTTCGAGGAGCAGACTTTTCGGAGACTTAAAGGTTTAGTCATGCCGATTCCTTGAAGTAATAGCTTGACTAAAAAAATTAGTCGGTAAATATATAATTTTAAAAATATAATTGATTATTGGCGACCAAAGTTTTTGGAAATAAGCCTAAAAGACGCTACTTTTGGCGACGGGTAAAATTTTTAATGCATGCATTACCTCCAAACCATTTTGAGCGACTAAACAGGTTGACTAAAAAATTTAATCCGGAAAAAATTTAAAAAGCGATTTTTGGCGACTAAAATTTTAGATTTGCCAAATATGTTTCTCTGTTACAATAGTTGAAAATTTCAATTTATGCAGTTTGAGTTCTAATACTTCTAGATTTGAGTTATGTATCCAATTCAAGCCGGCCTAATATGGCAGTTCGTTTACAATTGTGAGCATTGAACATTTTGTGATAGATTAATATTTAAGGGTCCTCCTAAAATTTACTTTAAAATTTATTTATACTTACTAACATGACAGAGGTTGAGTTTTAAGTGATTAATTTTTAATATACAATAATCTACATCATTATGATAAATTTAAGAATAATGTTTTAAAAAATTTAAACATTTTCTTTATTATATATAGTAAAGAAAATTATAATGATTGTGGAATTTACAGTGTAATATTGTAGGGACAAAAAAAGGCTCAAACCACCTCTTGTATGGATTGAGTGTTGGACATTTTTTTTTTTTTTCCGGCATGCAAATATTAATTTTTATTTTTTTATGTTTTAAAAGTATTTTTTGCAATTAAAAAATGAATTAATAAGTGTTTAATTATAAGTTATGGGGAGTTTAATGTTACTTTTTCTTCTAGTTATTAAAAGCATATAATTCAAAAGAAGTTGCAAAGATTTATGGAATTGACATCTCAAAGTGAATTAATAAGTTTTAATATACTTGTAAAAAAAATAAAAAAAAAAAATTGAAATACAACTTGTGATTTAACGCATCTCTAAAAGACCCGATATACAAATATTAGAATCTATTTTGAGCGGAAATGGATATATCCATATATCTCTTATCACACGACTCATATTTATAAGATGATAAAAATGGCAAAAGATTATACTAAGAATTGGTTCACGTAGGAATGGGCGTATTAATTTCGTATGTAATATACGAGACATACCTAAGGGAGTTATTATTCATGTTCAAGCAAATTTCAATAATACCATTGTGATGTAAGAGGTCCGCGGAGTAAAATTTTTGGTCGGCTTTGCCTTGGTACTTGTGGATTCAGGAATACAAGAAGCGGACACCTTCTTTGCCTGCTCAAACCACAATAGGAAATACTTGGCTAGTATAATAGTGGATCAAGGTATGCAATAAGGAGAGGTCATAAGCTACAAATGACGAGTCAAAAGGTGAGGTATGACTAGATATAAGCTTCAATTGACAAAAGGTAATGATTTGTATACCTTACCTTTGATTTTGTTACTTTCGGTGTATTGAAAAATCCATTTAAAGTTCGACGATAATGAACCTTCATATTGTGTGTATATATATATACACTTGAATACTTAGCCTTTGATATGATTTTTTAGCATTACTATAAAATTAGAATAGTGCTAGGAAGGCTCGAATTAGGCCCTAGAATCCCTTAGAATTCACAAAACAACGTCGTTTAAATCGTTTGAATATTTTTTTTCCATTCGAAAATCGAGAATCGAGGCGTGAGAAAAGAAGAAAGAAAAGAAAGAAAAGAAAAGAAGAAAGAAAAAAAAAAGAAATGAAGAGGCGGGAGGCCGGGCTAAGTAGAAATCTCGAAATCGGCAATCGAGGCGGAGCTCGGCGATGGTACTTTCCCATTGCTTTCGGCCGAATCACGAGGAGGAACCATTGTGTGTGTGTCTGTCTCCTCTTCTCTCTTCTCTCCCTCTCTTCCCTCTCTCCTCTCAAGCTCTCCTCTCTCCTCTCTCTCTCTCCTCCTCGGCCCATTCCTGCGTTGGAGGCTTTGAAAATAATGGTAGAAAATGGAAGAAAAAAATGGAAAAAAAAAAAAGAAAAAAAAAAGCCCCAATGCACAAAGCAGCGTCATTTTTGGGCATTAGGGATTGGAAGAAAATTCATATTCGAGCTCTGGCAAACATTATCCATAAAATTATTGGACATCCTTGTACTTTAGAAAAAAATATAATAAAGTTTAATAATTTCAATATAATTATATGAATATCTCTTTTGGCAATAAGTTTGGAAGAAAGCTGAAACTAATATAAGCGGTGTGAAAATATGAAGATAAATGAATTTTTTTTTTATACATTTTAATGTACAGAAGTGATGACAAAAATTTTTTATCTATATAGCCAATGAATTATTAATATGAAAAAGGGTTGAGTATCATGTGAATTAAAATCTTAGATCACGAAAATTTTTATCTACACCCTACCATTGATCTCAACACACACCAAGTTTTCTTTAATTTTTAATTATATATATTTTTTTGAACAATACCTAAAACCCTAATTTCTCAATATATGTACTTTCATGATCACCAATCCTACATCTATCCTCATCACCATCACCCCATCCTGTATCACCATCACCATCAATACGTGATACTCACTCCAACCAACACCCATCTCCGAATTTAACTGCTATTCTTAGCTCTGACAGGCCACCTTTTGTTCTACTCCCATAGCCATCGTTGTTTGTAACCACTGCCGCCATCTTAACTCTCGCTCTATTACGCGTGCCACCATTGTACAACCCACCTACCACCTCTGGCCACACCCTACAATGAGAGAGAAATCAGGGTTTGAGTGGAGAGGTGAGAGACATAAATGGTTGTAGATAGTGGAGGATAAGCGGATGAGGGTGGCGAGGATGATGGGGCAGAGAGGATCATAAAGCAAGCGGACTAGGGAAGAAGATCGTGGCTTGGCCAGGTAGGAGAAGGTTAGATTTGGGGTTGAAGAAGATTGGCGATATTTTGATGTTATTTGAATATGAATGGTGTGAATGGAGGTAAATTAAAAATTAAAATTAGTGCGGTATTTATTGAATTAATAGTGGGTAGAAGCACATGTAGTAACGATGGCGGGGGGTTTTGTTGATGTATTTCCTTTGGCTTTACCACCAGCTGCTTGCTTATTACCTAAGTAATTTTATTTCTATACATGACTTCTCTTTAATGCATACATAATAGACACCTTCTCGGTATACACATAAAAAAAAAAAAATCTCATTACATATTTTGATTCCAATAATATTGTCATATTCAATTTCAAAACCCTAATTTTCTTTCATCCATCCACTCTCCTTTACCATCGTTATGCGCTCGACCATCTATTGTCACCATTCTTGCCATTCCTCCAACTCTCCTCCATCCTAGATCTCCAAAATTAACCTCAAAAGTGGGTGATTTGTGGCGAGGAGCTTAATGAAATGTATGGTTCATGGTGGAAAGTGGTCATAGGTGGAGGGAGAAAGAGACGATGGGGAATGGTAGATGAGAGGTGGTGATGATGATAGAGGATAGTTGTGGTGTTTTTAGAATTAGGATTTGGGTAGAAGGAAATAAGGATATTTTGATATCTTTATTCTAGAAAAAATTATATTAAGAAAAATTTCATTAAATGTGTAAATTGATGTAGGCGAAAGGTACCATATTGAGGAGCCGTTTAAGTTACATTATAGTCTTTGAATTTTTGTTTAGGTGGAGATGATGTGTTTTGTGCACTTATATAGATTTGGCAAGTAACACGCAAATTCAAGCAAAAAGTGGCAAAGCACATTCTTTGTATGAGTAGTGACAATTCTCATTGCTACCTCCTTTGCTGCGTCTTGGCTGACTCCACCGCGTCTTGACCCAACACCGCTCAACGAAATTAGGATTGTTCGGCGGCCCACCTAGGGTTGGGTGTGTGGAAATTTCGGTCTATTACATTGGGAATAAAAGGAAGAAAAAAATTACATTCTTAGGGTTACGAAAAATTCTAAAAGAGGCTAGGGTTTGGAAAAAGGAGATTCTCCAGCTTTAGAGCAATTTCCATGGAGGGTTCTTCTTCTTCTACTTTTCTCACTCCTCCATGGTGGCTAAGCTCCTCTTTCTAGGGTTTTAGCGAAACCTTAGCCAAGTAAATAGGTTTTCTTTTATGTAATGGTTTGAACAATTGTATGGTTCTCGAAAGTTTTCTAATATAATTTTTCATTATTTCTTGATGATACTAACTACGTAATTGTTGAATACTTCCCATACAATGGTTTTCTATTCTTTCATGTTCAAGGTGTAGGGCGAGCCATACTACGAGAGGCGAGTGGTTTTGCTACCTAATTTAGAGCAAGCGACTGTACTACTCGAAAATAGTGCGTGCCTATATATTGAGCGTGTTAATTCTCTTGATAAGTTAGCTTCAAGTTGTGAAGTATTATTTAGTTCGAACCGTAACATAATTGAGTTTGAAATTGAAGCCTTATTTATGTAACTAGTAGTGAATTCATTACCTAGATTTTTTCGAGTCGATAATTTCATCTTTATTTATAATTGCTAGTTTATTAAGCTTTGTTTAATTTAATTATTATTAGGTTATGAACAACCATCTTTTTCATCAAAATTAATTTAGAATTTAATAATTAAATTATTTTAATTTCTCGTTTATCCTATGGATGCGATACTTGGACTTACCATTATTTTAAAAGAATTTGGTATAGTTTAGTATTTATTTTTGGTATTATTAAACGACCCATCAAATTTTAGCGTTGTTGCCTACCAAATACGTACAAGTGCACAAAACACATCATCTCCACCAAATAAACAAAATTCAAAACTATAAATATAACTAGCGGCCTCAATGTGGTACCTTCAGCCTATATCATAAATTAAAGAAAAATTGGTGTGTAAAAATAGGATTAACCTTGTAACCACTATTTATTCCATACCATATTACCCTATGCCCACTTTTTATTTTTATTTTATTTTAGGTATAGGAAAATTCTCACATCCTCCTCTAGGTCAAAGGCAATGCTTGTATTGAGATCGCAAAGTGTTCACTTTTTATTATATTACTCTTAAGCCATGTTTGTTTGGGTAAACCACGAGCTTGAGATTGGACTAATAATCTGTTGGCTTTGGCTTTGAAGGGTATTTTTTGTAAATCTTGGCGTGCGGCAAGGATCATTCGGTTCTTATAGAAATTATAATTGCCAACCAATTATCAGACGATTGTGTTTTAGTTCTTTCAGCCTCGATGAAGAGGACTTTTACTAGTGGCTTGACTTAGGAGAAATTAAGCAAAATAACAGTGAAATGACGAGCAACTGAAGTATTTCATTAAAATGAAAACTATAATGATCAAGCTTCGGCCTCGTAGAGGTTCTGATGACAACCTACATGAAACTACTCCTACGAATGAAGTACATTGCAGGAATTTAAAGTGCAAGAATGTAAAGAACAGGTATTTAAAGTGCAGGAAATGTAAAACTGGAAAAGAAAATATGAAGTAAATGACTGGTTTGTTGGATACGAGTCTAGGGCTTTTTACGGGGACTTCCGCTATTTATACTTGTCAAGATGACCTTGACTGCACTTCAAACCATCGAATTGCTCCTCCATGATCGCGACCATGTTGCCTTATAAGTAGTTCCACTACACCATCATTCTTGATTAAGCTTCCCTCCTATATTTGAATTTGAATATGAGTGAATTGAAGCCCGTCACCTTACATCTCTTTCTTGATCAATGTTACTCAAATACGTGAGAACCGGTATTAAGCGCACGATGTACGATCGAGGATCAAAGACGACTAGTCTTCTATATTACCCTTACTCTGCGTGTCGAATTGTGATTGGCTTTTTTACAAAATATGTAGCCAACATTACCCCGCACTAATATACCCAATACTTGGTGATATTAGTGGATCAAACTCTTTCGCGTTTTTTTTAATCTAAATGCGGAAATGCAATCGTCGTATTGATGATTACTTGCATTAATTCACTTTTAATATGTTGAACACCCCAATACATTGCTTTCGCCGGTGATACTTCTTCTATGAATCAACTTTCCCTCCATTGATCGAGCATACGAAGAGTCATATGGTGATCTTTGTTTCTCCTCGAAAAGAATTTTCATGCATTAATTAGCCCTTTATCCACATTTCCATATTCGGGTCATGGATGCCTTTGCAAATT
Organism: Camellia lanceoleosa; assembly: GCA_025200525.1. Lineage (NCBI taxonomy): Eukaryota > Viridiplantae > Streptophyta > Magnoliopsida > Ericales > Theaceae > Camellia > Camellia lanceoleosa. The sequence continues at coordinate 226,583 of JANUSC010000353.1, read as the reverse complement.
ATCGACCTTTGGCCTCTGAACACATTGCGTAATCTTTCGACTCGAAACTTGCCCGTATAGATACAAAAGTTCTTCCTCGACTCACTCTTGTGCTTGAACAAACTACTCCCAAATCCTTGATTGAAAGTTGCAAATATGGACTGGGAAACTCTTCTTCACAAACCTGCATGGGACAAAGCGCAACTTCTTCATCTTACGGGGTTTCCGACAACAGGCCAATCCACGACACGTGATTTGAGAGCGAATCAACCATCATTTGTTGAGTTCATGACCCTTTAGAGTTTCCTTCTTCGCAGCGAAGTTCGGTGGTCTACCCTATGTGCCCATTGACCATCGGCGTAGTTTGGAAGAATACGCTTGTGGCATGGTATACCTCTTCCATGCCTACAAAGATAATACACCTTGCGGCGTCTGGAAGAAGCACAAGGGTACAACTCTTCATTCTTAGCCCGAAGGCGAAGATTTGTTCTTCGATTGGCGATTATATTAATGCCTTTGTTCTTTACTGCTCTGTGCCATCTCCGTAATAGAAGTATCCACATTCTTCTCCATCTTAAAGCGAAACATCTACACCTTCTCCTCCACCAACTCTCTGTTTGAACGAGGCGAGAGCTTGCCCTCCCATGAATGAAGTCTTTCCACCTTACAAACCTCCACCATTTCTACTCGGTGGCGAAACAAGCTCAACCGCTGCGACTTTCTCTCACTTGCCCTTCAATGTTCTTGAGGATACAGTCCCTCTTAAGAACTTTCAATGGGCTTGTGATATTGACTAGGAGCCATGTCCTTAATCCCTTGCTAAGCGAACTTCATATGTTCTGGACCAACTTCCATTGCTCCTCTTGGCATCGAAATTCTAAGGCTACTATGCAATCTTTAGACCAACTTTCGTCTCTTGAATTCATGCGAAACAAAGCGAAGAACTTCATTGAAGAATTCGATGATTTCAAGAATAAAGATTACGTGTATTGGGATGATTTGGTCATAGATGTTGGAACAAAAGATTGAGAGAAGAAGCTTTGAAATAAAAGTTTGAAAAAGCTCTACTACGAAGTGAGAGCACATCAACTCATCCGACCAACATTAGAAGAAATAGAAGATATAATAAAGAAAGAACAAAAATTCATTGATCCTTTGTTGGACCAAATTTCATGATCTTGTTATTTATTCTATTCCTTATTTTTATGAGCTTGAGTTCATACCCAAATAGGGTTATTCGATGTAATTGCCTTGGCGAATATAAACAAAATTCTTACGTATTTGGGCATTGTTTGACCTGTTTCCTTTTGTCTTCAAAAGCCAATTTAGACTTAATGAACAAACTCATTCTTGGCTTGGACACAATTGTTAAAATACTAAAATCAACATGAATTCTTCCAACTTTTGGAATAGAATTGGCGATTCTGGCGATTTTTCATTTAGAATCGATTAACTTGAATTTAACAATCTTATCCTTGAATATAGATCCAATTAATTCAATAAGGCCTGAGATTAATTGTCCAATTTATGGACTATAGTTACCAACTCTTGTTGATTTTTGTTTAGAATTGGTGCTTAATTTTAACAATTTTTTCTCTCGAGCTGTTTTAATCATAACCAAAATATGGTCATGGTTAGTGTTGACTAGTTTTGCAACGATCCATACTTACAACAATATGAAAACTGCTCTTGGGGTATATTGCTTTAACCAAACAAACAATTCTTTGATGTACAAACCAACTATTGGTTTAGATCTTTCGAACAACTATTTACTTCCTAAGGGTCCTCAAGCTCTACCTCAAGGGTATTACTTTTGTTAAGAAACCTATTCTGGTCTTTGATCTCTTGAAGTAAACCCATCCTTGAGTATTCTTATATTTTAAAGTATGTAGTATGCTTGAAAGACTTACGTATTTAAAGCCGTCATTGTTTGATTTTGGCGTAAAACACGGTTTGAAAGCCAAACATCTTTAATTTGGTAGCATCATCATCGGAATGTGCTTTTCCTCAAAACTATCAATATTGGAAGAGACTCCTCGTATTACGTACTTTTAGTACTTAGCGACTTCATAATATATCTTTCGAACACAAAAGCTTTAAAAACCCTTTTGTTTCGTGTTGAAATCACTTGCTCTTTTAACGCACAAACCCTTCTTTCTACCGATCTTACGGTTAACTCTTTTTCCTTCTTGCTTGCTACCAATGGATCCTCCTCGCTAAAAGTGCTTGCTTTGCGACCATATCGGATCCTACCATGGCTTTGAAAGCGATGTATTGATAAAGAAATCGCCAAGCTAACTAGTGAGCCAAAAGCGCCATAGATGGGCGTCTCTTTGTTCCTCGTCACAACCAAAAAATGCGTTCTAGGTCCCATCTTTAGGAAGCTCCTGACCAACTCCCAGCTTTATACCCTCGTTTGGAAGATCACTTTCTTCTCTACGAAGGAGGGCTTGTCTGATGCAATTGGAGATTGACTCGGCCTCATCGCTGCTGCCCGACATTGAGTGCTGAATAGGAGAAATGGTATAGCGAGGGTTGTACTGCGAGAAGATGACCTCTGAGGAGCTCTACATCCTCGGCGCCCTTCGTCTTTCGGGTTCATCATTCACGAGGATCCTTTTTAATCCTATTGCTCTATGTTTTTGGAATCACGGTTTTTAATTTCTTCCAATTAGATCGGCATGATGGCCCTCATTCTTGATATTTGCCATCTTTTAGGGCTTTCACTCCATGGTTCTCCTTTTACTCCCAACTACGGGACCTCCTGTCAAATTTTCCCTTCGACCCTAAACTTTTCTTCTGGCTGACTTCGTAAAATTTGAAAATAAAGGAAGGCCAGTGAGAGATAGAGAACTATTTTCCTTCATTTTATCTTGGTTGAGCAAATTTCTCTTTTGCACCTCATCTCGAGGATTATGCACGAGTTTGCTCCTCTTGCGAAGGCACTTGTCTTAAAAAAACATATAGCTCTTGCACCTTATCTTTTAGGTCATGTTTACAGGGCTTGTTTTCAATTTTGTGAAAAACCTCTTGATGTCAACCAAGGAGGTCCCCTTTGGGTGCTCGACTACGGCTTTTGCCTATTTCACTGATTTGCACAAAAAATGCCTAAGATTCCTTGTTCAGGACCCTAGCACCTATGGGGAAAAGTATGCTAGGATTGCTCTTTACCTTGCTTCTTTTGCTTATTACTTTGCCTTCTTTTACCAACTCCTATTTCTCCTCCTGCTTCCCTTTTTGTCCTTTTCGGCGCCAATAAAGGACACCTTGGTACAAACTTTTGGTGATAAAGAGTGCTCCACCTCACCACACAAAGATATGTGGGCTTCAATTTTGTTCTGGAGCTGTTCATTGGCACTTTAAACCCTCGAGGTTATAAATGCATATCTAAGGTGTCTTGCCCTCTCGATTTGCCGGAACAATTTGGGCTTACCCAAGGATACTGTTCACTTTGCAGTCTCTCGAATGTACACCTTATAGCTAGAGACTTGAGAATATCTAAATCAAAGCTAGGCGGCAATACTCAAGCTAAAGGAATTGAATGAATTTCAATTTTTCTCTTTTCTCTATCGGCTTAGTTTTGAAAAAGATTTGAGCGGTGGTGGACCAATATGGAAGTCTTGGCTTATCTGCATACCCTCATGACTTGTTAATAGGGTTAGGAGTGCTTTCGAAGGCCAAGTTAGCGACAATTGAGAACATTCCTCCCTTTTCTGCAGCTACCACAACTTCTCTTATGACCTCACCTCCTCCGATTAGAGTTACGGAGAGTTGCCGAAGAAGGGTAAGCATTTCTAAGTTCTTCTTTCCTTCAACTCTTTTACTTGTCTCCTCTATATTCACATATTTTGGTACAGGATCTCCACAAAAAGAATCTCCCAAAAGAGCTGAAACTCTAGCTGCTCTCAAGGCTAGACAATAGCGAAAAAAAGAAAAAGCGGTGCTCACTCTGAAGAATCTGAATCTCAAAATGAAGAGAGAGATTGAGCAAGAGCAAGAACACCATTACAGCGAAGCGAGAACAAAGGTGGTTGTCCTTCTTACGATTTGGTCGAAGATCTAATTGAGAGCAGTTGACAAAAGCGATGGAGCGAGCTTACTTTTGAAGAACTTGATTCCCAAATTGAAGAGAGGTTGAGAAGGAGCGATAGTATCATTGCAGAAAGAAGAAAGAAAGTGGTATTCTTCTGTGACTTGATTGAAGATCCTATTCATGAAATTTCTTTGCCAAGGCGATAGAACAAGAACATTCAAAGCAATGATCGTCTTTGAGAGGGATGAGAAAAGAAGGTAGCAACAATTTTTGAAGGATGAAGGCTGCTGCTTTGAGGGCACTAAAGGAAAGGCTGCAGAAGGCAACAAGCTGCCGAATATTACTCTCTTCGTAGCTCTCCCATTGCCGGTGCGATTACGGAACAAGTAATTTCTTTCATGCTTCTCTTGTTTTGCCTTATCAAATTTTGACACTAGAGCTTGACCTTCGTCTCTTCCTTTTTGCGGCAACAATTCTTGAGGCTATACTTCCAATGAGGACTCTCTTAATTTCAATTGAAGTTGATCAAATGCGAGAATGTGAAAGCCATTAGGATAATACTTCAACTTTCTAGGCCTACATTTCATATACCCCTTGTGAGCCCTAGCATTCCTTTAACTCTTTCTTTTGGTTTGACTCCATACCTTCCTAAGCTTGACTCTTGATACTTCTCTTTCAAGCCTTGCCCTCCTCCTTCTTTCAAGGAAATTCCATGTTACTCCATCTATGATGGCGTTGATCTCCTATTGAGGTCTTGGTAGCTCTCCAACTCGAGGTTCATCGCCTTTACCTAGCTCGATCCTTCTTCACTTGACTCATTGGTGGCTAGGACCATGGAGATTGTTAAAGATGCTCATCTATTTCCCCTATCCCCATCTGATCCTCTGTGCCTTCCACCAACTCTTCTGCGCTTCTCATGTCTATGGATGAGGTTGATGTCTTGACCAAACTAGCTAGTCTCTTGACATACCCTCTACCTTTCCAACATTCAATCTTGGTGAGCCATTAGCCTTGGTGACTCCTTCTTGGAAATTTTTGAGAGTTCTTCTTCCTCCAATGACAAGCCTTACGGACCTTTGATAGACACGGACACATGCAGGCTGTTAATTTCTTTTTCAAGGATTCCCTTCGAGGTTCTACAAAGGCCTATAATCAGAATGGGTTCCTCTAATGCTGCAAAGTTGCTGAACAGTCCGGCATGAATGTTTCAAGCCACCTATATCGAGCGGCTGACCAGCATCGATTTCTACCTCAACATTTGTCATGCTGCCAAGGTTGCGGATGAGAAACTGGCTAGAGATCAGAGTTTTGTTTCCCAAGTGCATACCAAAGTATCAACTCTGAAAGAACAACATTCCTCTGCCTCCACTTTCGAGTCAATTTCTTTGGAAAAAGCTTCGACTTGAAGAGGAAATTTGCAATAAATCAAGCCTTAGTCAGGGCGATACCAAATTGCAAATCACCAACCAAGAATGGTGATCGAAAAGAAAACATGGCTGACTATTCAACTATTTTCCTCCCTTAACAATAGGAAGTCGGTTGTATGAAAACAATTAAGACAACATAGCGATTTACGGGCAATTTGTGGCAAAATGTGTAATTCTTTATAAAGGAACAAATTTTTGTCTATCATTTAAGCAATCTTATGTTCTTGTACTTGGCGTTTTACTTTATTCCTTGTTTTTCCCAAATGGTTTGGAAAATAAGGCTTCAAGTATCTACCATTAATCTTTTTGGAATGTATATACCCATTCAAATTTCTCAAATGGTAATCTCCAAAAGCGAGAACTCTATGGATTTGATATGGTCCTTCTAGTTAGGTGACCACTTGCCAAACTTATGGCTTTTAATTCCTATTGGAGTATTGTTTTTCATACCAAATCACCTTCATCAAAACCAATGTGTGACTTTCTTATTATAATTCTTGGTTTGCTTTCTTCTTTTGGAAAAGAATGCTATTTAACGCCAAAATCTGGCTTCATCTATGCCTTCTAACTCCAAGCACATACTTTGATGGTCTTGCTCGAGGATCTAATTGATCTTGGCATCTTACCATAAAGATTTAACATTAATTTCCATAGGTAAGCGCATCATGCCCATATACTAAGGCATAAGGGTGACTCATGCTCGACTTTGGGAAGTTACGTAAGCCCACAAGACATCCAACAATAAGTTATGCCAATCACAGGATTGTCCTCCACAACCTTTTGTATTCCTTTTTCAAGGATTTATTAGATGACTTCGACTTGACCATTGGCTTGCGCATAATAGGGTGTGGAATTAATAAGGCTAATTCTAAATTACGCCACAAAGGACTTCACCATCTTTCCATCGAACCGGTCCCGTTATCCGCGATTATAGTTTGTGGGATGCCAAATCTATAGATCAAATCTTTAATGAACTAGCGACCTCTGTCTAATCTACAACCTTGTATGGCTTGGCTTCTAAAGCTTAGTAAAATGTCGGTGGCCACTAGAATGAAACAATGATGCTTGAAGAAGGTGGGTGTATTTCCCCATCATATCCATAGCCAACCCTTTGAATGGCGGGGCTTTATTCTTGCATGAAGGTCGATTATGGGCATATGCCTTATTGTGCCATGCTTTTGGCATGCCGCAACCCTTTGCATATTCTCTGATCTTTAAGGATAGTTGGCCAATAGTAGGAATGCCTTGAAGCAACCATCTCATCTTTACACGGTGATGGCGCCACGAGATGCCTTTATGAACCTCGGTCATAGCATTAATGCTTCTTTTGGGCTAAACATTCGGCCAATAAGCCATCTCCTCCCTTTTGTAGAGAGCATTGCCATATATCATATATTACATGAACGCAATTTGATTTTCTGGCCTGAAGATGGACATTAAGTATTACATTGTTGGATGCCTCCAATCTTGTTCTTGTAAGTCATTATGATTGACTTCCAAGACCACATTCCTTTTATTCAAGGTTGTATTAATCTTTGATATGTTGTTTGGCTTATGTCCCTTTGGATATTATCCCTTCTCTTGAAGTTGGCTTCGAGTTACATCATTAGCTCTATTGTTCAAGAATCTTGGAACATGAGTTACATTTGCTATTTGGCGAGAAGCGGATGTAATGCAACAACATAGTATGACAAAATACTTATGCTTTGACACTTGAAAATCCCTTTCACTTGGTTAACCACTAATTGAGAGTCTCCAAATATGTCATTGCATGTACTTGTAATCGATAAAATTTCTAGTCCCATTATTAAGGTTTCATATTCGGCTGGTTATTGGAATAGATGGCTTCATCCACTCTGAAACCATGTGTGGTTTCTACCCTTGTGGAGACTTAATCATAATACCAATTCGGTTAAACCATTGGCTTCGACCCATCGAACCACATCTGCCATGGCTCGACACTAGCCATACCAAGTTCCATTATCTCTTGGCTCTCTATTTGAGATGGATAGTGCGCGAGAAAATTGGCTAAAACACGCCCTTTTCTTTGCCCTTTGGGGACATACTCTAGATGAAATTACGATAAGGCTAGTATCCACTTGCGATTCTCCCCTGACATAGGTCTAGATAACATGTACTTAACCAAATACGTGGTTGCAATTACCAAGGCAGGTTGTAGGTAAGAGGTAGTATCTTAATTTCATTGCGATAAAATACAAAGCAAGAACCACGACTTTTCAGCAATTTGAATATTTACATTCACAGAATTTAAAAACCTACTAAGGTAATAAATAGCTTGCTCCTTGCCTTCTTCATTATCTTGAGCCAAGAAAGCTCCCAATGAATCTTCTGCTTTACTGACTATGTATAACTTCAAGAGTTTATTTCCTTTTGGTGGCATCGGCCTTTGGAGGGTTGGGCAAGTAGGCTTTGATACCTTCGAAAGCAATTGGATGCTCTCTTGTCCACACAAATTCCTCTTCATCTTCGGCCTTAACAAGGAAGAAAATACTTTAGTTTTCCTGCGGTGTTAGAAATAAACCTTGAAGAAAGTTAACTTTGTCGAGGAACCTTTGTAATTCTTTCTTACTTGATGGAGGCTGGCTTCAATGATGGCTTTGGTTTTGTGCGGTCAATCATGTATTCCTTTCTTGTGTACCACATAACCCAAGAAGTTTCCAGATGATATGCCAAAACCACACTTAAGAGGATTGAGCTTCAATTTGAACTTTCTCATTCTTTCAAAGGCTGCTTCTAAGTGAAACAGATGCTCCTCTATGGATTGGGATTTAACTACAATGTCATCAATATAACACTCTAAATACTCTCCAATGAGGTCATGAAAGATAGTGTTCATAGCCCTCTGATATGTAGCCCCAGCATTCTTCAAGCCAAATTGCATTTTAACCCATTCGAAGGTGCCAATATTTCGGGACACGAATCTTTGTCTTGTGGACATCTCCTCTGCGATCAGATCTGGTTATAACGAGAATGCCCATCCATCATTGATAAAACTTGATGCTTACGATGCCTTTGTCTGCGCATGAGATCCACTATAGGCATAGGGTATTCATCTTTTGGAGTTCCTAGATTTAAGTTTCTGAAATCAATGCATACCCTCATTTTACCATTCTTCTTAACCACAGACACAATATTAGATAGCCATTCAACATACCTGTAGTCACCCCATTTTTGACCGACCTTAAGACTCGGGCGACACCGATTGGCTTCGGTGATGTTGCATCTTGTGCTCGTTCGAAGTCTCGGGCGCGGCTCGCCTGCTCCGGGACTCGAACTCTCTTCGTGCCTTGTCTCGGTTTGCGAACGGACTCGATTTTCTTTATTTTTCTTTCTGAGGAGAGTCCGTAGACCATCTCTCGATGGCCGTGGGCTACATTTAAATGGCGTGAGCCATTTTGCCATTCGGAGCAGGTTCTCGGTTTTGGGCCGTCGGGCCGTGTGCCTCGGTTGGGACCACCAACCATCTCCGATCCCTCGGTTTCGGCATGCATATCATTTACTCCTTCGAGGGACACGGGTCTTAGATACCCGCTTGACCCGAACACCACTTTCGGTTCTAACGGCGGTTTTGAGACCCGGCTGCGTGTTTGGTCCTGAGCATTCATTTTGCATCGGTTTTGTTCATTTTTGGCAGGTACCTACTGTTTTATCATAAGGAAAGTCAGGAGAGTGGGAGGGCAATTATCTCGGCAACAGTTATGCTCCTCCGGCGCCCGACGCCCGTTTTTCTCGCTTAGGGCTAATGTTGAATACTACAGGGCCATTTTCTTCAAGCCAAAACCACATATTTGTGTTGTACACACATGGGAGGACCCTAAAAAATGGTGCTCGGCCGGTAATTCTTCTTTTCATTTTGGACCTCTCCTAGAGGTGGCTTGTTGTCTCTCACCTTGAGTTGTCAAATTCTAACCTGAAGGCCTTGTTGTACACATATGGGAGGACACCACCCTTTGGTGCTCGACGCAATTCAAACTTCCATTTTGCCCTGGCCGTCGGCCATGGGGGTGTGACTTGACCACCTCGATAAAAGTGCCTAACAAGCCATGCTCTGAAACTGCCATCTGACCATCATTTGTTTCTCCCGGAAAAGATCTGTATCAGGGATATTTTTGGAAGGAAAGCTTGGGTGCATTTCCCTCACCTTTGCCCTCCCTTTTTGTCCATATAAGGAGCCTCTCGACATTGAAGAAGGGTTAGAAAAAATTCCCTCATACATCTGGCTTACATCTCGTCTCTATCTCTCTCATTTTCCTAAGTTTGGTGCCATTTGTTCATCAACACCAAGCACTACCTTCACCACTTCCATTCCAGCAGCAAGGGAAGGTTTTCCAGAGCTAAACAACAAACTCAAGCCAAGAAGCAACCAAAGTGTAGTCTTCAAGGGTAAGTCACTATTTCTCCTTTTCTAGCACTTTCTTGCCTCATTTATTAAGCCTATTTTCTTATTGTTTTGAGCTCCGACCTTAACTGAAACTAGGTCTATTTTGAGCTATTCTTCATGTTTGTTCAAGGGATCAACCCTATTTGAGCCCTCTATGATGCACTTGCTTCAATATCATCTTGTATGTCAATATTTTGCATGCTATTTCTAGCCTATGAGTGATCTGTTTTCGAGCATAATGTAAACTGTGAGTGGACCTATTTTGAGCCCCTCTTAAACATTGAAGAAGGGCTCAACCCTTTTTGGCCTCTCTATCATTCACTTGCTTCATAATCTCTCATATTTACCGTAAATTTGCATGATTTGTTTGGCCTATGTGTAGTCTGTTTTGGAGCATTTCATGAACTGTGAGTAAGCTTATTTTGTGTCCTTCTACAATATTGTAGAAGGGATCAACTTCATTGGGGGTCTCCATGTTATACTTGTCACTATACCCCTCTTTGGCCCTCATTTTGCACGCTTTGTTAGGCCTATTTTTATTCTGTTTTTGGCCATGATCAGGTCTGGAAAAGTCATATTTTGGCTTTCTTGTCATGTTTTGTTAAGGGTCTAAGGCTGTTTGACAAATGTAAGGCCTACCTCATGTTCTAGCCTTTGTTGGCCTAGTTCTTGCATGGCATTTTAGCAAGTTTGCATACTGATTTGAGGATGTCATAAACTTCAAATGTGCATATTTTTGGTCCTTCTTCAGTGTTGTAGAACTGTATTTTTCAGTTTGAGCATTACGTATACCATTTGCTTCATTGTTCCCTTTTTTCCCCATTTTTGCATGCTATTTTTGCCATACTTGTGATTCTTTGTTTGGCCATGCTTTGTCTTGGAAAAATGCTAGTTTAGGGACTTCCTAGCATCTTTCTTTACACTTCATGTCCATATCGTGCATGTTTGGCATAGTTGCAAGTCATTTCGGGTACTTAGCATAGCATTTCGGGCATCGGGTGTAATTTCGCTATAATTTGGGGGCTATTTTTGCATCATTTGGCTGCTGAAATTTTCATTTTCCATATGCCATATGCCCGTCTCATTGCATGCCATTTCATGCCTTAGGGCCATTGCCTCGGTTTGCGTGCTTGCAGACGCATTTAACATCTCATTTTCAGCCATCGACCTCTTACGTGGTGGTGAGCTCACTCATGTTAGTATAAATCCAATTTGCATCTGTATGCCATTTTAGTCTCATTGCATTCCGTATGCCATTGCCTCGGTTTGCGTGCGGTGTGCTTGGCATTTCAAGGCACTTCATTTTCATCTCTCGGCCTCTTATGTGAGTGTGGCTGAGGCTCACTCATGTTAGTGTAAGTCCAATTTGCATCCTGTATGCCATTTTAGTCTCATTGCATTCCGTATGCCATTGCCTCGGTTTGCGTGCCTGTGTGCACGCATTTCGAGGCACTTCATTTTCATCTCTCGGCCTCTTACGTGAGTGCGGCTGAGGCTCACTCATGTTAGTATAAGTCCATTTTGCATCGCATATCTCAGTTTAGTCTCATTGCATTCCGTATGCCATTGCCTCGGTTTGCGTGCCCGTGTGCATGCATTCTGAGGCACTTCATTTTCATCACTCGGCCTCTTGCGTGAGTGCGGCTGAGGCTCACTCATGTTAGTATAAGTCCATTTTGCATCGCATATCTCATTTTAGTCCTATTACATTCCGTATGCCATTTTCTCGATTTGCGTGCCCGTCGGTATCATTTAATTTATCTCATTAGTCTCATTGTATATCATATTCGAGCCTTTTCATGCCTTTATGCCATTGTCCCGGTTTGCGTGCCGTGTGCATCATTTGGCATCTCACTTTATCAAGCGACCTCTTGTGTGAGTGTGGTGAGGCTCTCGTGTTAGTGTAAGTCCATTTGCATTGCATATTCCATTTATGCCTTAGGATCATCGCCTCGGTTTGCGTGTCGCGTGCCGCATTCGAGGCATCTCATTTTCATAGCATTGTGCATGCTAGGATTGTATATTAGTTGCATTCATGCATATCATGCATATTGCATCGTGTTAGGGATAGGAGTTAGCAGAACACGAAGCAGCGTTCAGGTACTCGGTGAGCAGGTCTCAATTCCCAAATCCTGACACTCCGGATTACCCATGATGGAGTTAGGTTTTGTTGTAGCATTCATCTGCATTCACTCCATATTGAGTTGTGAAATCCGACTCCTCAGCCATCATGCATCGATATGCGTGATTGGTGGCACGAGGATCGAGGCATGCATATATTTGTGAAATACATTGCTATGCCCCTCTCCTGCTCTCTGTTGCAGCAAAATGAAGAATCAGCAATTTTTGATCAGCGCATTTAGAAACATAAGCGAGGCTAATTGGGGCATCGGTGGATTTCAGCTAACGACTCAACATACATCATTTCATTATCGAAAGAGTCAGCGACCCTTGGCTTGCCGCCAATTTCTGACTTTCTTATTTAATTTGATAATTAATTAGGAATTTGTATATTTATTAATTTGTATATTTTGGATGTATTATTCTTTCATTAGGATGTATTATTTATTAGGACCCTCTGTGTATAATTATAATAAGTGTGGGTGAGTGCGATGTATGTCTTCAACCCCGTCTTTCTTCCTTTTATTTACCGCTTACGATGGTTAGATATAGGGCATATTTCAATTAGCATCTGATATAATGACATGTTTGCATCATTCATACATTTTGCATATACAGACTCGGCTCATCGCCTGGCGCATTTGTATTTTAATTCCAAATTGAATCGTGATAGTTGTAGCATTTCACATGCCATGTTTAGAATAATAGGAGCACCGCTATAGTTGCATCTTCGCATGTGTTGCATTAGGCAATTCGGTATATTTAGGATCATGCATGATTTCTAATCGGTTTCTGTTTTGGCTTAGAGTACTGGTGAGCTTTATGCTTTAGCATCCTTGCATGCGTGTGAGTGTTGCCATGATAGCATGCTTACTATGAGGCTATGTGTATGTGATATAGCGCCTTGAATGCTGTGGGTGGAGGTTGAGTTATTTGAATTGGGACAATTCATCAAATGTTTGTTTTAAACCCACTAGATAGTGGCAAAATCATGTTTTCTAAGCCCACAGGGTAGCAAATCACGTCTTAGCCTACCTGCGGGTAGCACCATCAAACCATTTTCAAACAAACAAACATGAAATGTTTTGTTCCAATTCAGGCGATTCAGTCTATACTTGTATCTTTGTCGCATCACATAATAACCTAGGCTAATAAGGAATAAGAACATACAATGTTTTCAAAAGCGAATATCATGGTTAGTAGAGGCGGTCTTTGGCCGTGGCGAGAATGCTCGCAGTGACCTTCCCCAATCGTACCCAAGTTCGACAGGGCAACTTTGGTGATAGCCGGACACGTGGCCTTTTGGCAAAAGTCGGGGTTTCCTAAATTTTCCATTTTAAAATATTTAGGTGGCGACTACGTATCTGTGGCCGATCCATGTTTGGCACTTCTTTTCAAAAATTCGTTTTCAAAGCGATTTGCGATTCGACTCTTCGGTTCAAGATTAAACGTGACATTTGAGTCCTTGGTATGGTGACCCGATATCGAACGAGCGAGGATTCGCACCTTCCCGGGATGCGTTAGGGGGCGTCTGATTTCTGGCGACTCTATGAGGATTTAGAGAACATGACTCGAGCTCATGATAGCTGGTTTTGACTACACTTCTGTGTTTCTTTGCATTGCATTTGCATTGGTGCGCCTAGGACCGTGTTTGCCATATGCCATTCACGACGATTTGTCGGGAGGCTTGTCTTGTCAAGTCATGTCAAGTAAATTTGATCGACTCTGGCTCTAACGACATAGGAACACAAACCCGGTTTCTGGGGCACCCTTTTGACCATTACGACCTAGTGCATATTGGGATCCATAGTGACCATTCCAAACTAAGACGAGGTTGCTTACGTTTATAGGTTGTTTTGAAGCATTGCGTCGTAGTGAAACCCTAGTTCTGACAAAATAGGGACGAGAGAAACCCTACTAACATAGGGGTGTTTCGGCTCTCACTTATACTATGTGCTTGTTAGAGTGTCTCTCGGAGGAATGCATGTATCGGTTGAGTTTGGGCATCGAACTGCGGGCATCGGTCGATATCTGAAATCGGTTATGCGGATATCCGATTGATTTTGAAACGGTAATCTGAGAGCAGTGATCGATTATTGAGGGCGATGTATTTTGACTTATCAGCTGCGTGTTGTATGCCGTGTGTGTTGTGTGTATTTAATTTAAGTACATTATGTTGGTTTTTGGTTATTTATTTCCTTTTGCTTTATTATCTTTTTGCTAGGCGATTTTTACGATTGCTTCGAACCACTAGATACTCCCCCAAGCACTTTGGACGGTCGCAAACTCAGCCGTCGAGGATCTCGTTGGCGGACATCGGTGTTCCTCTCTACCTCCGATTATCGAAGAAGGCCAGAAAGCGCGGCGTGTCGAACGAGGGATTCTGGAGACGGAGAGTGCGCTTTGACGATAAACAATGCTGTCGGTTGAGATTTACGTATGCCGTAGATGTACATTTACCGGCCATTCAGATGGAGCAGCGAAATATATCGAGGATGGGCGATGATCGCGGATGCATGAAAGCATGGCGGATGCAAGATGATGCCATCATGGCGGAATTTTCTAAACAACAAGCCCGATCATGGCCCAGGGCGGTAGGCGATTACTAAGTACCTTGGCCGAGAATCGGCGTCTGCTTCGCATCGAGCTCCTCCTCCACCGGCTCCACTACTGACGAGGCATCACTGGTCAGAATACCTTACCAAATCCTCAGAATATCCTCCGAACACTCGAATACCTTGCAGATGTCGAGAACACTCCAAGAGGACATAGGTCTCTAACAGGGCGCTCACTTACGCTTGTGTCCAGAATCTCACACCTAACCATCAGGACTCTCCATTTGAGTTCGAGGTAGATCATCTGACTCTGGTGAAGTGGTGGAAAAAGCTTTTAAGAAATCACAAGGGGTGAAGGCCATCCCGGACATTGAAGATGGCTACCGATGTGGCGTAACATTCTGGGATAGATTCAAGATGCCCAGTTGACCGTTTTGATGGATCGGAGATCTATGGTCCATCTCGGCTATTTTCGGACATCTTGAGGCCAATGGGCTAACTTGACCCTGAAGCTTTCTTTATTTGGTAGAACTTTGTCGAAATTGGCGGCCAAGCGGTATGCAAAATTAGATAATGATGTGAAGAAATTGGGATGGCGGTTTGAGGACGCCGTTCATGCCCCGATATTCATATAACACCGATCGAGATTACAATGCATGATCTCGAAACAACGGCGAGGAACAAAAAGACTTTCTCGATTTTGTAACTTTCGGTGGAAACAAAAGGCATCGATGATGACCTTAAGGCCAAGATAAAGATCAAATTCGGATGATTGTGCGCAATCTCAGCGAGATATCTGAAGATGATTGTACCTCCTTTCCGTAATACTCCATGATTACGAGATATGGGGAGAAATCGAGGATGCAATGAACAAGGTTAATCGATCGGGGCCAGAGCGACCCGAAGGACATTCATCGCAATAACAAGCGAGCCGAGTGGTCTTTGCCAAACATAGAACGGTCGGTATGGTCACCACCACTCCCCTTCAACCAAGGCGCTTGACCACACCTTTCGATACCTCGGGAGTAACAAGCCCGAGATATCGATCGAGGCCAAGAACCTTCACTCCACTATATATGCCCTTGTCCAAGGCTCTCGGTGTTAATCAAAGGGCTTGAAACCCCTAAAGGCAGGCCACTAAAATCCACTCCCCTTCCCACAACCCGGCCAATCTTGTCGTACCACGGCTGACATAGCCATGACCTGAATCAATGTTTCCGCGTCCACGAGATTCAAGACCTCGTTGACAAGAATATCATTGTGCCTCGAAAGACCGCGTCACAACTAACCCACTCACGCGCCAACCAAGATCCACCACCCAAAGAGTCAACCTCATCAAGCGGGGGGGTTCTCTCGATCCTAGTATCTATAATACTCTCTCACCTACCTAAGCGGAGGTGATCCTTCTGATTACCTTGACTTGTGCATGTTGGACACCTTCACAACCAATCTGAGCGAGGTGGTGACCTCCGAAGATGGAGCAGGCGGGTTTGAAGAAAGCAAATTGGTGAGTGCAGGATGGGACGATGCAGGAATCTTTGGGAGAGCTTATGATCAAGTGGATACATTGTCGATGGGCGATGGGCAGTGTGAAATTTGCTGAAAAAATTGTTATGCATGATTGAGGCGGACTAGAACAAGGCGAGATGATCGACAATGGTGGAAGAAGATTTTGCTAACCTCCGGTTCTTCATGACCAAGCGGGGATGCAACAATCAATTGGTTTGAATATGGGAGTCGGCGAATTGGGATGGTTAGATGATCGGCCGGATATTGTGGAAATTGACGAGCAAGACGGCGGTGAAGTATCAATGATGGCGGAAGAGTAGAGTCGAGAATAATTGGGAAGCGCCCGGTACAAAGAATTTCGCTCGGGATCAAGATATTGTGAAAGAACAACAAACCCATTAACACGGGAGGAGCAAGAAAAGAGGTGGGATTACGAGAGAATCAGGAAAGCCAAGAACCATGAAGAGGTTGAAAGTCTTTGCGAGCACAAGAAGCGAGGACATCTTTGTGAGCATGTGGGATGAAAGTAGGAATGTCTGAACTTGCGGAACAGGATAGGTGTTTGTTGAGCGTTAGTGGGATGTGGTGGGAAGGCGATGACTTATGTCTTGCCCTGAGGATGAAGATTAGGCGGATACTCAACGGAATGATACTTGGTACCTCGATGAGGTAGATCATATGACTAGGAGGCGGTATTTCAAGCCCCCCACCTCGACCAACTGAAGCATTTGGGAAAGATAAAAAGTGACGGAGGAGAAGCAAATTGAAGAAGAAACATCTTGAGGCAGTTAAAAAGAAAATCTGAGAACATCTCCATCGGGGAATTTGCTTATGGCTAAGGGTGCCTGAGCAGTGTCCTATCTGTTATGGACAGGCCAAACTCTCATCAAAACTCATGAAGCCCTGGTTGAAATTTGGTTTTTAGGAGGAGGTTCCCGGCATTAACCTTTCGGACAAGGAATTGCACTTTGAGGCGTGAATCATAACAAACCTCTCTACATCTCAGGTGGAGTGTAGAGATAAGTGAATCGGTGGTACTTGTTGATCTGGGTCTCTATCAATGTCACTTGATCGAGCGGCATATCTGTCGGGTTAAAACCGCGGACTTCATACCAACCACTCGGTGATCGGGCTTATGATAATACGGTAGGGAAGTGATGGGATTGTCAAGGTTCAGACCAGGTTGGTCGAGGACAACATGGCGTTGAATTTTATGTCTTGGGCGTTCATGACCTTGACTTGCTCTTGGGGCGTAGTGGTTGCACCAAGTGGCGATCTCTTCCTCTGCACGGATGTTGAAATACCCTCACGGGAAGGGATTGCAATTGTTTTCGGAAATTCATCCATCCATCCGCGCGGGAAGTGTCTCGCGATTTGGAAATCGAGCCGGCCGGAGGATGTGTTCTTATCGGGGTTCACTTTGGCGGAGGCAGGGTAGTCTGAGAATATAATGGCGTGAATGAAGGTGTATGCGTTAGTGCTCAATCCGTCTACCTCATGAACAAGCTACAACATATTCGGGATGGGATTAGGAAGGAAGCGGCGAGAAAAGTCATTGCGTTGGCGAAGTGCCACACAACCCATATACCTTTAATTTGGGTTATCGCCTAAAGAGAATTTGGGTGAGAAAGGAAAGAAATGGCCGTGAGCCGAAGCGGTTTGGGAAGCCTTTTGATTTAATGCGAGGCCCATCCGGTACCTGAGCAGACGCTCGTCCGGGAGGAGAGGACTTTCCATTTCTGCGGCTTCGAGCCATGGTTAAGCGGAGAAAGCGTGCCGGTTTGAAATCTTCTTCGACACGCAACTACCGAGGATGATGTTGCCCGCAGCGAGCGGACCCAACAAGCGAGTTGAGCGAGAATAAAGCGGTGGATCTGAGGGCCTGAGTGGAAATGGGGTAGCGGCATGTCTCCTCTCGATCCTCCGATCGACCAAGAGTGCTTGGGGATAACCTTTGTGGTTTCCATGATTGGGGATGAAAGCAGTGCCGAGCCGGCTGACTATCTTGGATGCATCAATCGCACCCTTTCTCACTTGGTAGTCTGAGGAGGATTTTTGTCGTGACTTCTTGGGTCGGGTAGTGGCGGATCTGATTCCACGAGTCTTGTGAGTCGGAATCGGGTTCAGCTCGTGAGTCTGGTCTGGTACTCTGGGGATGTTAACCGGATGCCACGATCTGTCGAGTCGTCTTTTCCTTTTCATTTGAGTCTGTTGTAACCAATGAATCGGACGATTTGGATGTACCTAATGAGAATGAACTATCTGTGGTTTCAGTACTTTTTACATGCCCTAATTTATTGCATTAATTAGGACTTTCAAAATTTTGATCAAAGCAGCGAGGCGAAGTTCCTGGGTTTCTAGCGTTTAATTGAGCAAGAGCGAAGATTTGTTAAACCATTAATGGATGAAATCATTCTGTGAACATTAGTCTTGAGGAGGACGTAATTTGGTCGAGATCGGGTCCACATTGTCTTCGGAGCCTTGGCGCTTAATCAAGCTTTATTAAAAGATTTCAAAGATGTTTTAGCGTGGTCCTCTGAAGACATGCACGGAATCGATCTGAGATTATGCGACATCGGATCCCCTTGACCGAGGCGACCTGTCAGCGAAACTTCGAAGGATCGCGGATTGGGCTCTCAAGATTAAGGAAGAGGTCACCAAGCAAATCGTCGCAGGCTTTCTGTTGGTATGTGAAGATCCGGCTTGGTTGGCCAACATTATTCGGTCTTAGAAGAAAGATGGCGGGATCCGGGTGTGTGTAGACTTGAGTTTGAGCGAGCTAGTCAGAAGGGCGACTTTCCTACCGCACATCGATGAGTTGGTAGACTTCAACGGGGCATGCATTGCTCTCATTCATGGATGGCTTCTCGAGGATACAACGGATAGTGATGGCACGGAAAACGAGAAAAAGCTGCGTTTACCACCGTGAAAACATCTTTCTGGGTAATGGTTTGGGTTGAAAAAGCTTTGGAGCTACTTATCAGCGGACGCGACCACAATATTACATGATATGATCCACAAAGAGGTTGAGGTGTATGTGGGCGACATGATTGTCAAGTCAAGGAAGAGAGGCCACTACGCCTTGCACAAGTTTTCAAGGATCGAGGAATTCGGTTCTTGGCTAAACCATGAAAATGTACGTTTGGTGTTCTTGGGGAAAATGTTAGGGGTTTACGATTACACAAAGGGCATCGAATTCGACCTTCCAAAATCAAAACCATCCTAGAAATGCCACCACGAGGACTAAAAAGGAAGTGCGAGGCTTTTACGGGTAAGTGCAATTCATAAGGCGGTTTATTTCAAAATTAACCTTGACTTGTGAACCACTTTTGGCCTCCTCAAGAAAGGAAAAAAAAGTTCAATGGGACGGTAGATGTCAAGCTTCATTTGAGCAGTCAAGAATATTTATAGAACCCACCGTTTTATCGCTACGAACAGGAAGCAGATTGATTTGTATCTGTCGATGCTTAGAAACTTCTAAAATTTGCATGCTTACAAGAATCGAAGACAAAAGGCGGAAAAAGTCATCTACTATTTGAGCAAAAGATGCTAGAGTATGAGACGGTATACACTGCTGGAAAAACTTAGCTAGTATGGGCTACGAAGGCTGCGGCACTACTGTTAGCTCACTCTGTAATGTTGGTTTCACGACTTGATCCCATCAAATATCTCTTCGAGAAACCGGTAACTTACGGGTAGGCTGGCTCGTTGGTTCTTTGTTGCTCTCAATTTGATCTCATGTGTGACCGCAAGTCGATGAAAAGGAAGAGGCGTGGCGAGTTCGCTACTTGCGAGCCACCCGGTTGAGGGGATGAAGCGATTGAATACTTGTTCCGGATGAATCAATTACGCATATCGGCGAAGAAATTTGGGCGATGTACTTTGTGGGCGTCAAATCAACATGGGTATAGGATAGGAGTGTTCTTTTAGATGATTCCGTATCCCTCTCGCCTTCAAACTCGGTTCAAGTCTCGAATAATGAAGCGAGAATATGGCGTGTATCATTGGTCTAAAGCGACCACGGAACTAGAGGCAAAAGCTATTTGGGCGTTATTGGGGATTCAAACCTTGTTGTGTCTCAAGCTAAAGGAGATTGGAAAGTGAAAGAGGAAAAGATGATGATGTATCACCAAACCTTGGATTTCTTGATTCCTCGATTTGAAGTTAAGTTTTACTCATCTACTAAGAGAACAACGGGTTCTGATTCTTTAGCAACTCTATCTTCTATGATAGACATCTAGTGTGGAGTCCGAATCGTCGATCATCATTGACGAAATTTACTTTTGCCTTATGAGTCGATTGCGACCATAGATGAAGTTAGACGAACACCCACAGTATTACGACATACGGAACTTCTTGAAGAAAAAAGCATACCACTGAGGTAAATGCCAAAGATAAAGAGACAATCGGAAGAATGGCGATTCGAGTTCATCATCTGGAGTAAAGCGTATAAGCAGGGGTCATCACGGGAATGCATAAACTATGCGTTATCTTGAAGAGTCAGCGTCGATGGAAGCCATCCGGAGGCGAATGTGGTGCACACATGAATGGGGTAATGTTAGTACGGAAGATCATAGAACAAGGTTATTCTTGGTCCACCATGGAGGAGGATTATGTCGGCTTCGTCCGGTGATGTCACAAGTGTCAAATTCATGCAAATCGCATGAACATCCTAATCAAAGGCTGTACAACATGACCACCATGGATTTTTACGTTGGAATTGATGTGTCGGAAACATTACGCCAAAAGGTCGAATGGGCATGAGTTCATCTTGGTAGCGATAGATTATTTCACAAAGTGGGTTGAGGCCAATCTTATGCGGTGTTGAGGCTTCGCGTATATAATTCATCGAAACAACATTATCTGACCATCTGGGGTCCCAAATGAAATCGTTTGGACAATGGTTCCCCTTCAAGAAGGAGGTGATTGACTTGTTGGAGAAATACAATGTGGCTTTCATAAAGTCGTCTGCCTTACCGACGCAAACCAGCGGGCGGTTGAGAGACGTAACAAAACATCAAGCGCATACTACTTGAAGATGGTGGGAAACCTATAAGCGGGCGAGGATAAAATTTGCCGTTAAGCTCACGTGAATCTCTGAGGACTTCGATCGAGAACCTCTCTTTGGCAAGGCGACTTCGGTACTCATTGGTTTATGGGATGGAAATTTTATTTCTGCCTATTGAGATTGAGGTAAAGTCATTATTCCAGATATTGGTAGGAGTGCCTTGGATGGCCAAAGCGGATTAGCGCAAAAAGCCGATTTGAGAACTCATGCTTTCGATGAAAGAAGAATTTGAAAACGTACCATGTCACATCAAGGTTATCCTTGTGAGAATAGTGGGAGCTTTTAACAAGAAAGGTTAAGTCCCGAGAATTTGAAAGAAGGAGATTTGGTACTCAGGATGTACAGCCAGAGCTCCCATCCACGACCCAAGGGGCAGCAAGTTCGAGACAATTGAATTTGGTCCTATATTATCAAGAATCAATCTCACGGTCGAGGTGGAGTTGTGGTTACGATGGATCTAGATGGCTTGGAGTTTTCTCAATAGATCAACATGGACAAGTTGAAGAAATATTACCCACGAGGAGGCTACAAGCTGGGCGAAAACACGAGAAAAAAAAGGAGACGACCTAGGCAGAAAATTCGAGCATAGAAAATTTGAAATTATAAAAAGCCCCGAGCTGACCATAAGGTTGAAAGAAAACCATAAAAAGGGCAACCTTAGCCCAAAAGTTAGGCATAAAGGAGGAAGTAAAAATACCGG
The DNA here is from genome assembly GCA_025200525.1 of Camellia lanceoleosa. Taxonomy (NCBI): domain Eukaryota; kingdom Viridiplantae; phylum Streptophyta; class Magnoliopsida; order Ericales; family Theaceae; genus Camellia; species Camellia lanceoleosa. Next base: position 204,789 of record JANUSC010000353.1, on the reverse strand, counting down.
CGAACACAAGCTTTGAACTCGTGAGCGATTCCCATCTATGGGATCGTGGCGCCTTAAATCGCGAGTTCGGCCTGATCTTTTCCCGATCCCAACTTTGTCCATTTGATCATCTCGATCATCTCTATTCATCGGCATTTATCGTGATCTCACGGTACCCGGTGCTATCACCGGACTAGGGCAACTTTAAGATTGCCATGCGATCAGCAAAGACACCATTATTCAAATTAGGGGGCTAACTTTCGGTTTGCTAGGATGCAGAGGTTGTGCATCCTACGTTGGCGAGATCTCGAAGCGTGTCGATTCTGATCCATGCTCGAAAATAGTTTTTTGAAAAGTTTTAATAAAGTTGACTTTGTTCAAATTAATCTTTTACAACTAAGACCATTTTTGGACCAAAAGGTGGAAAATTTTTGATTACCACAACCTTCAATTTCATTGATTTCAGCAAGCAGAGTTCTCCTGCTCTTGCATACAATTGAAGTTGCTTTTTATTACGCTCATCTTGAAAACTTGAAAGTACTAATAAAGCAATAAATTTGGGGCATAGTCAGAGTCGGTGTCCTGCGCCCCTCACAGCTAGTTGAAGCCTCTGATGCCAACCTAGGCCCAGTCATTGCCTCTTCATTGAGCCAATCCAGCCTTCGTCAGACCATGAGTATAATTGAAAGAGGAAGGGCGGGGAGGCTGAAACTCTCTAGTCCTCCATCTTTGCTGAGTTCTTAAGGCATATTTGTCGCCCGGCTGATTGTCTTGCTCGAGCAGGAAGCTGACCGGAGTACTCAAACCCCTCCCCGGTGGGCCGAAATGCGATCATGACGGCCCATTGTGAGAATACGAGAATGGAAAGTAGAATACCGTAGTAAGGTCAAAGCCCAAGGTCAAGCCTTTGAATCGATTTTCATTGGGACGTATGCTATGTAGCTACATTCTGGCCGAGAATTGAGCCACCCAGGGCGGCGCAAACTTGATGTGATCTGGAAACAAAGTTGCACATCTATTCAAACCACCATCCCACTCATCAAGAGCATCGAGCTAGGCAGTTGTCGAAAAAGAAGTAGCCAGCAGAGAATTTTGGAAATGCTTGGGGCAAGAGTCCACAATTTGCACATTTATCCATCAACCATATCACGGGAGGGGATGAAAAAATGAGAAGAATAAGAGCCATAGAGAGTGTCACGCGATAAGGAGAAAAAAATAAGACCATAGGGTTTTGTGTGAGGAAAAATGTCGAGTTTGAGGGTAGTATTGAGTGATGTAAAGCGGAAATATATATGTGAGCTTGGGTGGGAAACATTACTGCGTGATGGTGGACTCCCTGCAGACACAGGTTGTCTCCGTGATTAAGAAAGCATCAAAGCCCATCAAGTGTCTGAAGCGATAAAAGCCATGGCGATGTAGCTCTTCGCTCTCCGAAGCCTTGAGTGACTTCAATCAGAGCGAGTGACTAGGTCCCTAAAGCTTGAGGCAAGCGAAAATGAGATAAGCGAATTTTAAGCGAAGGGCATGTTGGCCAGAATGCCCTGCAATGATAATTACATTTGCGATCACGACATTGGAAAATCGATGAATCAAGCTGAGGATATCAACGATTAAAAGTCCCATTCGGATCGGAAGGATCGAAGCATCATCGCAGCGTGGAAAGTCCGCACTTTATCGCGGAGTCCTCAAGCTTGGGCATGACTAGCCAAAATTGAAGCGAGGCAAGATCTCTTCCGACGTCGCTCGGACTCAACAAACACTTGAAAATCTTCATAAGTGGGATTGCCACCTCTTGCCAAAGTAAAGATTGTCGTCTTGGCTGGTTCCAAAACGCTTCATGGCGGCATGGAGGAAAAGGAAAGATGTGGCGGTCGGCTCGATTAATGAATAAGCGCATGGGTCAAGCGAAACACGAAAGTTCAACTTCTCCAAGGCCATCTGGGGAAAGATCCAAGATGTGAGATTTTACATGCAAGAAATGCCTCCATTTTTTTGTGAGAAAGCGGTGATGAAATTGAAAAAGAGTTCCAAATTTGGAGCTTTTATAGGAGGTAAAACACTGTCCAAAGGACAGAGTGTGAAAATTACGGAAGTTCACGAAGGTGGCGGCCGTGACCCTTATATTATGAGAGCAGCCATCTTTGTTACAAAAAGCGGGCGGCCGTACCTCCTAATCTCGAGATGCAAAATGTGTTATTGCGAAGCCGTACATTATCTGGTCTGTTTGCCCTCGGGAAGGAAGTTTAGAGCATTTCTAGGCATCGGGGATGTCGAAGAGCCTCCTTTTCTCTCGATTCGGACCCGCGTTCAAAAATCATCTAGATCGTCCCCGTCCAAATCAAAAGTCGGCTCTGTTGTATTTTTGCTTATCGAGTTGTTGTTTTGTATGTCGGTTATCGCTTTATTTTGCTCGGTTGTAAGTTTTGTCATTACATAAAGTATCGCGTTTTAATGACTTTGAGTTGTTACTCTTTTGTTTACCCACTATGATTTTTATTAAGTCTTGTTTTGCTCAGAGTAAGTTAACATTGTTTGTACTTTGCTTATCGAGGTTGTAAACTTGCTAAGATTCTGTTATTTCTTAGTGAGTCGAGTTATTCGATTTATTAACGTCGGTTCATTATTTTGACGGAATTGAATACACAAAGGCACATTTTCATTCAATTCCATTTTGTGCAAATGATGCAATCACGATGCTAAGTGCTTTTCAAATACCAAACACCTTTTCAAAAACATTGTTTCATTCCATCGGGTGTTTCTACAACCAAAAATAAAGGTACAAGTTTTCTGAAATATAAAGCGCTAACAAAATACAAAGTGCTACTGAAACTACTAGCAAAAAAGTAAAATAAAGTAGCCCGAAACAATAGCATCAATATCCTCGGGAGCCAGGGGAATGAGGGCATCCTCTCATCCTCTTCTGCGGGATAACCTCTGCACCATCATACGCCCGTGTCAGTCGAATTTGTCATCCTCCGGGAATTTCGGCCTGCGTCTCTCACTCTCGAGACAAAGGCCAGGAGCCTCCTCTTAATGAGATGTGTCTCGAGCTTCACGATGCTGCGACCTCTATCTCACTACATCTCCTCTTCATCAATGGGTCACTTCTTCTCTTTATGTGCCTAAATCGTGAGGCGACCACCGCTCCTCGAGCTCCTCGAGAAGGCCTAGATGGCCCGGCTCCTCGGGAGAGGGCTGGATGGCCCGACACCTCGAAAAAGGCCAGATGGCCTGATTACCTCGAGCAGGTCGGTACCTCGACTTCTCACGAGAAGGCAGGGTGGTCGTGTATTGAGGCAAACATATCTGAGGAGCCATCTGAAAATGAGAAGTTCAAATACATCGAGGTTCAAAATACCAAAAGCGAGATCTGGAAGTGCGAGTATATCAGAGTGGAATATGTGTCAAATACTAATGCTCTACAAGCTGACCTATCAATGCGATTAGAGATGTTCAAAATCAACATATGTCATCGATATATGAAAATGTCGGAAAATAGAAGAATTGCACAGCTTAAGCCCGCAGTGATGAACAAGCTGTGCCTCTCTCCCGGTTGGATCATGCCCTCCGAAAATTGAAGCTACCATCTCGAGCGACTCGATCCAGTGTACTCCAAGCTGAGGGGCTACAGGTACAAAAACCAATAAAACTGTCGATGAGGAATGAATGAGCGATCCAAAGCCTGTCGAAATGATGAATCAAAGCTTTAAAAAAACTTATCTGAAATTGGCCGAATCGGGGTCCTACAGTGACATATCCCAAATTAATTAGGGAACTTGCTCGGAGGCTTCTAAAGGCAGATCGGCAATCGAGATCCGAGTCAGCCATCTGTAACCGTCAACAGTTCGGCGTAATGTCTGGCCATCCGAGGATGATGAAGTGAAGGCAGGAGGGATGGGAGGAATCGATCCGCCTCCTCTCTAGATGTACCCGATACGCTAGCTTTGGAGGGAAGAATGCAGGTAACGCAGAAGCACGACTCCCAAAAAGATGTGGTACATCGATGGGCCTCTGATGGCCGAGATCGTGCTCTGATTCAAGGGAGGCATCGAGATATATCTGACGATAGGTGGGCGTAGTCCCCCTCGTGCAGGATCTAACCAGCTTGCCAGGGTGCCCGACATGGCATAACGCTGCATGACCTCTAGGCAAGAAGAGTCTATGGCGAGTCCCAGCATAGTGGTAGGAGAATGCCGGCCGGGAGGAGGGTCACGAGGAATCGTACCCCCACACACGGCCTTGAGCGCATTCCCCGGGAACCATGCCCTACCAGCAGCGGTTAACTCGAGCAAGAGCGGATCCTTGAAATCTTTGGGAAGCCTTTGATCCTCGGGATCTGAAAATAGGGAGACCATCACCCAAGGCTTAGCGAGCACTTGCGCGAGTAATCTGCTTGAGATAACCCGGTGCATAAATGTCGGAAATCGAAATCCCGAGGGATATCTGAGAACAAGATCAAAGATAAAACAAAGAAAGGCCAGAGAGTTTTGAAATACCTCTGTCGTCAAGACAACGTCAAAATGCTTTATCGCCAAGTAGAAGAAGAGTCTCGGGGAGTCTCTTGATCAAGTGCTTTGACCCTCGAATACCAAAGTCTGGCAGCAGGTCATAAGGGCCCTGCCCGCCTCCAATCTGCAGGGAGCTAATGTCGGAAAAATATCACGTAGTACCCGTAGGCTGAGAAAAGCGCTTACAAAATGTAAATACAAAGTCTTTGAGAGGCAAAATCTGAGTATAAGTCTCTTATTTTATGTGTCACGATGTACAAGTAATAAGGATGGCGAAGCATCGTAAATCAAGAGGGAATGAGACGTACCTCCCGGGCTCTCCAATAGCAGCATCAAGATAAGTCTCCTCGCCCATGTGAGAGAGGCAGCTCATATAGCAATGAAGGGTAGCCGGTGGTAGCCACCCCCAATGTCATGCTCGACTAACACCATGATGGGTCCCACAGAGGCCACTTTCAAAGATATATTTTGACGACCGTGTTCCCCTATCGGCATAATGCAGAATTAGGTGCCAAGAGGAACATAAAAGCAGCAGGCATCTTTACTCAGCCTCCTCAGAGAACCCAGGAGCTCCATCTCGGCCTCCGAAAATGGGAAGAGAACTAGAGTGTAGCGGACTCTCCCAGGAAAAGCTACTGTCTCACAGTGGCAGAGCAGGCCCCCCCAACAGATAATATGCCCATCGACCTCCCAGCTCACCCATATCCTCGTCGTAAGGAATGGGCCAACCTCTATATCTGGGCCGGGTGAGCACAACAAAAAGTCTAAGCCCAGGGGGGTCATGGAGTCAAATCCCCAGTGTGCGAAGAGTGGAAGAATTGGTGGTGTCCCACCATCTCTCCACAAAAGGCGGCTAACAATGTCTCAGACAATGGCAGGTTTCGCGTGATAATCCCATGAGAAGGCCCGAACCTGCTAAATCAACTAGATCCCGGGGCTGACCTCGGGGAGGCTGGGGTATACCAGGTCTACCTTGGCCGGTGAGCGCGTGTCCTCACTGCAGTGCGAGCCACTTGCTACATTGGAGAATGAATACATGTGTCGATATGAAATGAATGAGCGTATTTCACAATAAATGGTGGGCTGTGTGCAAATGAAATGTAAATGAGCTATGTGCAAATGAAATGCAAATGATATAGCATTGGGTGCAAATAGCTGCGTGTTCACTTAGAAATTGGGGCTGCGTGTTCCAACTCTCCAATACGAGTATGTGTTTAAGTGTTCACTACTACAGGCTGGCGTCGAAGAATTAGTATTTGAAATTGCGTGTTCAAATCCTCTTTCAAAATCGGTCAAATTCTTGATGTTCACTTAATCCCGAGGCTTTGCGTGTTGGAAAGAAATCGAGGGAGTTTAAGGCGTTTGCGTGTGTTCAACTCTCAACTTGTCGATTAATTACATTTTGCGATGTTCCCTTCTAATCACGGGAATTTGCGTGTTGAAATTGAGTCATGTTAGTGAACAGCGTGTTCAAATCTTCAAAATCGATTAAATTGCGTATTGTTCACTTCTATACGAAATTTGTGTATTCGAGAAAATCGGAGTTTTAAGAACTGCGTGTTCAACTCGATCAATATGTAAATTTCAATGGGTTGTATTACTTCCTCACGGAAATTTGCGATGTTCCAGGATAAATCCGTGTTTGTATTTGGGCTCGTGTTCAAATTTCAAAATCCCGATGGGCTTGCATGTTCACTTCTAATCTGAAATTGCGTGTTCGAGGAAAATCGGAGTTTAGGTATGTGTTCTACTCTTAATCGGTGAAATTTTGTGTTTTACCATCAATAAAATTTCGTGTTAGGTAAATTAGAATTTGCGGTATGTTCAACTCTCAATCGATTAAATTTCGTATTCACTTCTCTGGTGCGTGTTGAGAAAATCGAGTTGAAGTTGCGTGTTCAAATTTCAAAATCGATGAAATTTCAAGTGTTCGAAATTAGTGGCCCAGAACTGCGTGTTCAAATTTCAAAGTCGGTAGAACAACGTGTTCATATCTGAAATTCGAGAAAATCGAGAGTTAAGGCTGCGTGTTCAACTCTCAATCGGTGTAGAGGCTGCGTGTTCACTTCTCTGAAGTTGCGTGTTCGGAAATTGGTATTTGAAGTGCGTGTTGATCGAGTTTGGGTTCGCGTGTTCAGCGCTCGGTCGACAGAACGTAGTATTTCTACCTTCGAATTTAGTGATATTCGAGAAGAAATCGAAATTTGGTGCGTGTTGAAGAAAATTAGGTATTTAAGAACGCGTGTTTAAATTCAAAATCGATCAAACTCGTATTCACTTCTACTCAGAACTGCGTGTTGAAATTGGTATTTGGAAATTGCGTGTTCAAATTTCAAAAGTCAGTCGACTCTTGTTCACTTCTAGAAATTGGTATTTGGGTGCTGCGTGTTTCAAATTTCAAAGTCGATGGAGTTCGCATTGTTCACTTCTGCCAGGTGCGTGTTAATCGAGTTTGAAATTTTGCGTGTTCAACTCTCAGTCGATTAATAAATTTGTGTGTTCACCTTCAATTTGAAGTGTGTGTTGAAAGAGTTTGTTGCGTGTTCTACTCTTAGTCGGTGTGGGGTACATGTATTTCACCTTCAATTTAGACTGTGTGTTGAGGAAAAAATCGAGTTTAAATTTGCGTGTTCTACTCTTAATCGATTAATGGGGTGTGTATTTCACCTTCAATTTGGGCATGTGTTGAAATCGGAGTTTAGAACTGCGTGTTCTCACATTAGTCGATTAATGGTACGTATTCCGCTAATTTAAATTTGTGTATTCGGAAAATCAGTTAGAGTGCGTGTTCTACTCTTAGTCGATTGTGTCTTTATATGTATTCACCTTTAAATTGAGTATGTTAAACAAATCGGTGTTTAGACCGTGTGTTCCAATTCTTAACTAATATGTGCAAAATGCGTTCATAATCGACTCGGCAATAAGTGTTCAATGTGTTTAAATACATATTTCAAGATGCAAACAAAAGTACTATATCTTAAAGCTAATTGTGTGCTCAGAAACAACAGCGGTGTAAAATGCACAAAAAATCACGAAATGAAGTAAATACCTCTCGTGCCGAGTGAGAAAGGTGATGCTCTAGCTCTCGCAGTAGATCTGGTGCTTTCGATCATTAAAAGTCGATTGTGGTGACCGAAAAATGGCCCATGAAGAAGCGATGTCTGCAAACCGAAGCTCTCTCGGAAATAAATGGTGGGACCACCGAGGTAGCGTCATAGCTCCGAAAAATCCCGACACAGAGGATACTCTACCATGAGGAAATTACACCGCAATTTAGAAAAATCTACAAAGAGCAAGCAGGCAAAAATATGGGCAAAATTGGAAAAAGTCAGCAAAGTCAACTCTGGGAAATGGAAAAAGTCAACAAAAGTCAACCCCGAGAAATCTTCCAAATATTGAGACAAACTTACCTCCAAGTGGTGAAAATAGAAAAAGCCCCGAAAATCAAAATTTAATTGGTCCAAAGTGCTTAAATCGAATGTTTTAGAAACAACACGTGGGAGAATTTGAAAGCCGTGTAAGTCTGGAATCTGAAGGAAAAAAATGGTTTGCAGGAAGCAAGGAAGAAGTTTTGTGACTATAGGTGTGAGCAGTGAATGGATATGAGAGGATATAAAGAAATAGAACAAGCAGACAAGAATTACTTGTTTTGGACAAGTGGCGGTAAGCCACCCTTTTACTGGTGGCCTGACCATTTTCTTTTTGAAAGATGGCCCATTGACCTCTAAAGGGAAAACCAGCTGGCGACCATGTCCCCACATGCTCACCTAGCTCTACCGCAATTTATGAGGAAGATTGGAGTTCAAGGACACGAAAAAAAGTTCAAGAAGAAGTGTACTTCACAATGTGAGGGTGCTCATAGGAACTTGACTACAATTTAGAGCATGTGTCTCATCATTACTCATCAAAATCGAGTATATCATTCTTGAATGTGTTGTAACCTCTCGGGGGAGGTGAACGAGCCCATGTCGATCGCCTTCGCCCGGAATCTTGCGTTTGACTCGTTATTATACGCCGCCAAATGGGCACCTGATTCTCTTTCGTTTTCGTTGTGATGCGCCTCTTGCATTCTCCGCCAGAGCATTTTGCATTGTCATGCATGTTTTTCTTGGTGTACCATACCTACGTGCTTTCGAGCATGCATTGTTATACGTTCCTTTCGCATTATTGATGCATTCACTCATGGAAACCGCTGCGTGTATTGTGTATCAAACTTTGAGAATCCACGAGGAATCACATTGAATATATGTTGTTGTATGTGTTCTTGTTGAATTTCTCTCTTACTATGACCGCGATATTATGTCTACCACGGTTCATTTTGAAATTTGATGCGACGAACGAATCAGCATAAATATCGTATCTTCTCCATGTGAGGCAGCGAGAATTGAATAATTCTCGCATTCCTAAGCTGCATGAAATGTCTAGTTGTTGCCCTGCATTCTTGCTTAAAAAGCTATTGCATCTATTCTGAATACTTGCCTCATTACAACCACTTTGCATTTACCTGAATATCAGATTTATTTGGCTTCACGCACCTACCATTTGCATTTTACTGCTTGGGCATGCTGCGGGCACATCTGTCTCTGCATGATTGTATCTAAGTCTTGGCCTTGTAAAATGGAGTCGTCTCTAGGCTTTGACATTCCTCCCAAATCACTGTGACTTCGAGTTCTGTCAAGAGACAGCTGACAGACACCATTTTTGACCCGACCTTAAGACTTTCGGGCACGTCACGATTAGCTAAATTGATATGTGCATATTGTGCTCGTTCAGAGATCTCGAGTCGATAGTGAGCCACGCCTCCGGTTTCAGACCTTCTTCATGCCCTTGCCTCGGTTTGCGAGCGAACTCGATTTTCTCTATTTTCTTCTGAGGTGAGGAGGTCCGTGGAGCCATCTCTCGGTGGCGTGAGCTACATTTAAGTGGCGGCGACATTTTATGACCCGGAGCCGATTCGTTTCGGGCCGTCCAGGCCCGTGTGCCTGGGTCAAGGACCCGCCTAGCCATCTCCGATTTCTCAGTTTTTTGGCATACATCCCAACCTCTCTTTTGAGGACACTGGGAGCTTGAGAGACCTCGTAAGTGATCCGAATACTGCCGGTGCTCTTGATCTATTTTGGGACCGGCTATATTTTAGCCCAAAACGTCGTTTTACCTCCCAGTTTATTCATTTAGCGGTACCTACCATTTTTATCACGGGAAAAGGTCCTTGAAGGGTGAAGGTCAACAATTGTCTCAACAATCAGTTATGATCTTAAGCGCCCTCGACGCCGTTTTTCTCCTTCGAACCAATGTTGACCACCTTGGAACCATTTTCTTAACCCCAAACCACATATTTGTGTTGTACATGTGAATTTAAAATCCGAATTAGGTACAAGTCGCGATGCATAAAAGCGGTAGTGATCGCTTCGCAAAATGGTGCGATCATAAAACCGCGCGATGTTAAAATTTCGCGCCAAAACGTCACGATCGCATAAAGCGGCCGATTGATAAAAATGCGCCAAAATGGTGCGATCTTGTAACCGGCCTTAGTGATAAAGCTGTATGCAAAATGTGCGATCCGCAAAAGCGGCGCCCAGTGATAAAGCTGCGTAAAGCGGTGCGATCGCATAAAATAGCGCGATGATAAAGCTATAAAACCGTCACGATCGCATAAAAGCGATGTCATTACGCAAAAAAATGAAGTAAAAGCGCCAGCAACACGATTGATAAAGCTACGTAAAACCGTGTGATCGCCGCCGCGCGATGATAAAGCTGCGCAAAAGCAGTGCGTCATAAGCGGTGCGATCCGCCAAAATGGTGCGATGATAAAGCTGCGCCAAAAGCAGCTAGTAAAGCTGCGCGGCATCCGCGATCTGTAGCAGCGTGAATTGATAAAGCTGTCTTAACAGTGCGATGCTCAAAATGGTGCGATCAGGAAGCGGTAGCGAAGAGTATTAAAAAGCTACGCCAAAATGGTCGCGATCGCATAAAGCAGCGCGAGTGATGGCTATAAATCGTACCATACGCCAAAATACGTATGATGATGCATGCGCCGTCTGCGATCGCGAAGCGGTCACGATGCACAAAGCGGTATAGCGATAAGCTGCGCCAAAACCGTGCGATCCACGCCAAAGCGGCGCGATGATAAACCCATAAAACCGTCGCGATCGCCATGGCGCTGTTGATAAAGCGCGCAAATAGTCTGATCATAAAAGCAGCGGTAGCGAAGTGATAAAATTGCGCCAAAGCAGTCGCGATCAAGAAAATGGCGATGATGAAGTACGCAAAAGCGGTGCGATCGCCATGGTAGCGATCGATAAGCTACGCCAAAAGCGATTACCCAATCGCAGCGAAGCGGTCACGATCCATGGCCCAGTGATAAAAGCTGCGCATAAAGAAAGCGCGATCGCCAAAATGGCTAGTGTGATCGTCGCTGGCAAATCGCGATCATAAGCGGGCGCCAAGTGATAAAATTCGCGCAAAACCGTCACGATCGCCGCTTGGTATGATGTCGCTACGCCAAGCAGTCTGATGTCTCAAAATAGTGCAATCACCGGAAAACACATAGTGTCGCCGCAAAAGCGGTCACGTCATAAGCGAAAGCACAGTGATAAAAGCTGCGCGTAGTGCAATCGCCATGGCGCGATTAAGCTGCCTTGAGAAATAGTCACGACCATGGCGGTATGATGATAAAACTGCGCCAAAGCAGTGCGATCGCCAAAAAGCGGTCTGATGTTAAAAAGCCGCATAAAAGCGGTGCGATCATAAGGCGAAATGATGGCCGCGCAAAAAGCCGTCGATCTCATAAAGCAGGCGCCAAGTGATAAAGCTGCGCGTATAAAGCGTACTGTCATAAAAGCAGGCGCCAATTGATAAAGCCCTACGCATAAAACCGTCACGATCGCCAAAAAGCGGTATGAAGTGATAAAAGTGCCTTGCAAAGCGGTGCGATATGGCGATCACTAAAAACTCGCCAAAAGCCGTGCGTCGCGCCGTCGCCAGTGATAAAAGCTGCGCGTAAAACCATCACGTCGCCATGCGTAGCGAGTGATAAACTCAGCCAAAATGGTTACGATCACGCCCAACACGCCGCGAAGTGATAAAATTGCGCATAAAGCAGCTGCGATGCACAAAGCGGGCGCGATTGATAAAAAGCTATGCAAAGCGGTGCGATCGCGTCGCCATGGCGCGGGTGATAAAAGCTGCGCCAAAACTGCGATGTGCAAAAGCAGCGCGAGTGATAAAGCTGCGCGCATAAAACGTCGTCGCCAAATACAAAGCGGCGCGGTGATAAAATTGCGCAAAACGTCACGATCATAAAGCCGTAGCAGTGATGGCTGTCTGAAAGCGGTATGAACTGTAAAAGCAGCGCGGAAGTTTTCAAACAAGCAAGCAGCCTTCGATGGTCAAAAGCGATGCGCATAAAATAGAGCGTCGCTGTAAAGCGAATGCGATCGCGTAAAAGCGGCGAGTGATAAAGCTGCGCCAAAAGCAAGTGCGATCATAAAGCGGTAGCCAGTGATAAAGCTGCGTAAAGCGGAATGCGATCGCGTTAAGCGGTAGCGAGTGATAAAGCTCGCATGATAAAGCGGTCGCGATAACACAAAGCAGCGGAATTGATAAAGCTGTGTTGCAAAAGCGAGTGCAATCGTCACCTTAAAATGGCGGTAGCGTGTGATAAAGCTGCGCCAAAAGCCGATGCGACGACAACGCCAAAATAGGCGTGATTGATAAAGCTGCGCGTAAAGCAGTCGCGATGCGATCATAAAATAAGTAGCGAGTAATCGCTACCTAAAGCGGTCGCGATCTCGCCAAAACCGCGCCCGATGATATTAAACCGCCAAGATCGTCGTCGCCAAAAGCAGCGCGATTGATAAAGCTGCGTAAAATAGTCGTCGATCGCCAAAAGGCACAAATGGAATACGTGGCGTGATGTGATAAAATTGCGTAAAAGCAGTCACGATCTGCAGCGAATTACGCGAGTAGATAAAGCTACTGCATAAAATGGCGACGCGATCACTTAAAGCCAGCGCGATAGTCATGCGCCAAAAGCAGTCTGGTAATGCAATCACGCCAAAAGCCGTGCGATCGCGCCAAAAGCGCCCGCGGATTGATAAAAGCTACGCTTGATCTTAACCGTAGCGATCGCGCCCAAAAGCAGCGCGAGTGATAAAATAGAACGTCATAAAGCGCGTGGCCCCGCGATCATAAAGCTAAGCGGAAGTGATAAAAACAGGCCAATGGTCGATCGCATAAACCGGTCATTGATAAAGTAATGCGATACACAAAGCAGATAGCGTGTGTCATGCATAATGGTAGTCGGCCGGTCATAAAGCGTAGCTCACGATCATGGTGGTAAACCGTGCGATGATAAAGCGCATAAAAGCGCTCTTACCGATCATAAGCAGGCGTGAGTGATAAAAGCTGCGCCAAAAGCAGTCGCGATTAAATCTTAAAAGCTGCGCGAGCGTTAAAGCTAGCGCAATAGAAAGCCGATTGCGATGTAAAAAGCCGGTATTGCAGATGATAAATCTACTTGAAAAGCGGTCACGATCGATCCGTAAAATGTGATGGCGCGATGATAAAGCTGCGCAAAAGCCGTCACGATCGCCAAAAGCGGCGCGAGTGATAATGGCGCAAAGCGGTGCGATCGCCAAGCAGCGCGAGTGATAAAGCTGCGCAAAACCGTCGCGATCATAAGCGGTAGCGATTGATAAAGCTTCGCCAAATAGTCACGATGCTTAAGCGGCGAAAAAGTGATATGCGCGCAAAGCGGTGCGATCGCCGCGGTAGCGATTGATAAAGCTGCCTTGAAAGCGATGCTGGCATAAAGCATGGCGATAAGTCGCAAAGCGATGCGATCATAAGCGGCAATGATAAAGCTGCGCCAAAGCGATCGCGCCAGCATGCAGTGGTAAATGCGCCAAAACCGTGCGATCGCCAAAAGCGCGAGTGAAAGCGATAAAACTGCGCCAAAGCCGGTCGCGATCGCGCAAAAGCGCGATTGATAAAGCTACGCAAAAGCGCGATGCGCCGCAAGTGATAAAGCTGCGCCAAAGTGCGATCGCCTTGCGACTTTGCGCTAGTGATAAAGATCGCCAAAAGCGGTCGCGATCGCCAAAGCGGTAGCGAGTGATAAGCTGCGCAAAGCTGCGTAAAGCGGTGCGATCGCATAAAGCGCGAGTGATAAAGCTGCGCATAAGCAGTGCGATGCTCAAAGCGGTAGCGATTGATAAGCTGCGTAAAAGCATGCGATCGTAAAAGCAGCAGTGATAAAGCTACGAAAGCGTCGCGATCGCAAAAGCGCGCGTGAAAAACTGCGCAAACCCGTGCGATCATAAAAGCGGCGCGATTGATAAAGCTGCGCAACGGTCGCGATCGCAAAAGCAGTAGATGATAAGCTATATAAAAGCGATCCGATCACGCAAAGCAATCAGTGATAAAGCTGCGCCAAAAGCGGTCTTGCGATCGCATAAGCAGCGCGATTGTTAAGCTGCGCAAAACCGTGCGATCGCATAAAAAGCAGCCGATGATAAAGCTACGCAAAAGCGTCGATCATAAAGCGGCGCGAGTGATAAAGCGCAAAACCATGCGATCGCAAAGCGTAGTGATAAAGCTATACAAAAGCGGTCACGATCGCATAAGCGGTAGCGAGTGATAAAACTGCGCCAAATGCGTGCGATCGCCAAAAGCAGCGCGATTGATAAACAACGCATAAAGCGTGTAATCATAAAGCGACTTTCTGAAGTGAAAAAGCACTCCACGATCGCCAAAAGCGGTAGCGAGTGATAAAGCTGCGCCAAAAGCGGTCATAAAAGCGATTGCAAAGCTGCACGAAAGCTAAAGCAGTGCGATCGCGCCATGGTATGAGTAAGCTTCATAAAAGCGCCCAGTGATAAGCTGCGCAAAAGCGTGCGATCGCCAAAAGCGGCGCGATTGATAAAATGCGCCAAAAGCTAGTCGCGATCTTGTAAGCTTATTTGTGAGAATAAAGTAGTAATGCAAAACCGTGCGATCGCCAAAAGCGCGAGTGATAAAACTCGCAAAAGCGGTGCGATCGCGCCATGGCAGGCGTGATAAAAATTCTCGCGCGGCGGTGCGATCGCCAAAAGCGGCAGTGATAAAGCTGCGTAAAACCGTGCGATCCCCAAAAGGTAGCGATTGATAAAACTGCATAAAACCGATTCGTGAGAATGGTCATAAGCGGCGCGCAGTGATAAACAGCGCCAAAGCGGTGCGATCATAAAGCAGCGAGTGATAAAGCTACTTAAAAGCGTCACAGTGATAGCCAAAGCGTGCGATCGCAAAAGCGCGAGTGATAAGCTGCGCCAATGCGTGCGATCATAAAAGCGCGCGATTGATAAAGCTACGCCTAAAGCTATAAGCGGTGCGATCGCCGTATGATGAAAAGCGCCAAAGCGCGATTGATAAAGTCACCGCTTAGTAGCGGTAATCGCCCTACGCCAAAAGCGTGCGATCATAAATTCGCCAGCGGCGCGATTGATAATCCTTCCACCAAAAGCGGTCGATCGCCAAAAGCTGGCGTGATAAAGTGCGCCAAAAATCGTCACGATCGCCAAAAGCAGCGCGAGTGATAATACGCCAAAATCGTGCGTCGCCAAAAGCGTACGCGATTGATAAAGCAGCGCCAAATATATAAACGTCGCGATCGCAAAAGCAGCCAGCGAAGTGGTTACTTCGCTACGCAAACGCGGTGGGATCATAAACCGCGCCCGGTGTCATTATAAAAACCGCATCGTCATGGCAAACCACTGCGATTGATAAAGCGAGCGCGAGTCATAAAGCTATGGTGGTCGCGATCGCCAAAAGCGTAGCAGTGATAAAGCTGCAAGCGTCACGATCGCATAAAGCGGTATGCATAAAGCAGTGCGAATAAAGCCCCGCAAAACCGTGCGATCGCCAAAGCGGTAGCGGAATTGATAAATTCTTGTAAGCTGCGCGGTTGATAAAGCCAAAAGCGGTCTGCGATCGCCAAAGCTGGCGCGAGTGATAAAACATTCGCCAAGCGGCAGTGATAAACTACGCAAAATGGTCGCGATACGCATAAAGCGAGCGTGATTACTATTACATAAAAGCGTGCGATCGCATAAAGCCGCCATTGATGCGAAAATGCGATCATAAAGTAGCGCGATTGATAAAACTGCAAAAGCAGTGCGATCGCCAAAACCCGTGGTGATATTTATGCAAAATAATTCGTCGCAAAAGCGGTGCAAAAAAGCGCAGTGATAAGCTGCGCCAAAAGCCGTCGCGATAAAAACTGCGCAAAGCGAAATAGAGTGATAAAACTGCGCCAAAACCGATCTTAAAAGCGATCTTAAAATGAAGTGATAAATAAAGTGCAAGCGCCAATGGTCACGATCATAAAGCTGTAAGCGGTAGTAATGCCTAAAAATCGTCGTCGCAAAATAGATGCCGATTGATAAAAGCTGCGCCAAAAGCGGTGCGATCGCCAAAGCAGCGCGATTGATAAATGGCATAAAAGCGATGCGATCATTAAAGCGCCAAAGCGGCAGCTAGTGATAAAGCTGCGCCAAAAGCGTGCGATCGCCAAAGAAAGCGGTATGAGTGATAAAACCAAATGCTGGATTAGCGCAAAGCGGTGCGATCGCATAAAGCGATTCTGTCACGCAGCAGGCGATGATAAATGCATAAAAGCCGTGCGATCGCAAAAGCAGTAGCGATTGATAAAGCTACGCCATAAGCGCGATCTGGCCGAAAGTGATAAATGGCGAAGATTGATAAACTACTAAAATGGGCAAAGCAGTGCGATCGCAAAATGGTCGCGATTGATAAAGCGCAAAAGCGTGCAATCGCCAAAAGCGGCGCGAGTGATAAAGCTGCGCAAAAGCGGTCGCGATACCCAAAATGCGTAAAGCGATACTACCGCGCCTTGAGCAGGTATAAAGCTACGCGCCAAAACCGTGCGTCATAAACAATCTTGCAAAAGCGGTGATAGGGCCGTCTTGATACCGTCGCGCCAAAGCAGATGCGATCGCGCCGTAGCGAGTGATAAAGCTGAAAAGCGGCATGCGATCGCAAAGCGGTAGCGAGTGATAAAGCTAACAAAAGCAGTGCGTCGCTTCATGAGCGCGAGTGATCAACTCTGCAAGGTAGTGCGATCGCGCCAGCGCGCGATTGATAATTACTTAAAATAGTCGATCGCCAAAGCGTAGCGCGATAAAACTCGCATAAAAGCGGTCGATCGCATAAAAAGAAGCGAGTGATAAAGCGCGCATAAAAGCGTGGGATCGCCAAAAGCAGTAAGATGATAAGCTGCGCAAAGCGGTTAACGTCGCATAAAGCGGTCGCGGTATTAAGCGTACTTAGCAAATTGCGATCGTAAAAAGCGCGAGTGTTAAAAGCTATAAAGCTGCGCCAAAGCAGCGATTGATAAATGCAAAGCGGTGCGTCATAAAATTGCATAAGTCGCGATCGCCAAAGCGCAATATGAGTGATCAAGCCGCCCAGCTGTGCGATCATAAAGCAGCGCGAGTGATAAGCTGCGCCGTCTTAAAGCGATCGCGATAAAAGCGCGAGTGATAATGCCGCAAAACCGCATAAAGCGGTGCGATCGCATAAAGCGCGAGTGATAATGCGCCAAAAGCGGTCACGCGATAAGCAGCGATTGATAAAGCTAAGCAAAACTATGCGATCCATAAAGCGGCGCGATTGATAAAGCTGCGCAAAAGCGGTGCGATCGCCAAAAGCAGTCACGAGTGATAAAGCTGCGCCAAAAGCAAGTGCGATCATAAAGCCAGTAGATTAAAATGCGCAAAATAGTCGCGATCACGCCAAGCGCGGTAGCAGTGATAAAAAGAAATTTCTGCGCAAAAGCGGTCGCGATCGCCAAAAGCAGCGCGATTGATAAAGCTGGCCAAAAGCAGTGCGATCATAAGCAGCGGAGTGATAAGCTGCGCAAAAGCCGTCTGATCAAAAGCGTAGCGATAGTGATAAAGCTATAAAAGCGTGCGATCATAAAAGCGGCGTGAGTGATAAAGCTGCGCAAAAGCGGTCGCGATCGCCAAAGCGGTACTCGCGCGAGTGATAAAGCTGCGCAAAACCGTCGCGATCGCGCCAAAAGCGGTAGCGATTGATAAAGCTGCGCCAAACGGTGCGATCGCATAAAAGCGCGCGATTGATAAAGCTGCGCAAAAGCGGTGCGATACGCCAAAAGCGGTAGCGAGTGATAGCTGCGCCAAAAGCGGTGCGATCGCAAAAGCGGCGCGATAGTGATAAAGCTGCTTAAAAGCGGTGCGATCGCCAAAAGCGCGGTGATAAAGCTGCGTAAAAAGCGTCGCGATCATAAAAGCGCGAGTGATAAAAGCTGCGCAAGCGGTGCGATCATAAGCAGCGAACTTGATAAAGCTGCGCCAAAGCGGTGCGATCGCCAAAAGCGGCGAAGTGATAAAGCGCGAAACCGTGCGATCGCCAAAGCGGTAGCAGTGATCGCATAAAAGCGGCGCGAGTGATAAAGCTGCGCCAAAAGCGGTGCGATCGCCAAAAGCAGCGCGAGTGATAAAGCTGTGCAAAAGCGATGCGATCGCCAAAAGCGTCGCGAGTGATAAAGCTGCAAAAGCGGTGCGATCTGCAAAGCAGCGAGTGATAAAGCTTCATAAAAGCGGTGCGATCGCCAAAGCGGCCCGAGTGATAAAGCTGCGCAAAAGCCGTGCGTCGCAAAGCGGTAGCAGTGATAATGCGCTATAAAAGCGTGCGATCATAAAAGCGGCGTGATTGCTAAGCTGCGTAAAACCGTGCGATCGCATAAAGCGCGAGTGATAAAGCTGCGCAAAAGTCGCGATCGCAAAAGCGGCGAGTGATAAAGCAGCAAAAGCGGTGCGATCATAAGCAGCATGATTGATAAAGCGCCAAAAGCAGTGCGATCGCAAAAGCAGCGGAGTGATAAAGCTGCATAATGCGTCGCGATCGTAAAAGCGCGTGTGATAAACTACACCAAAATGGTCGATCATAAAAGCGTAGTGATAAAGCTGCCAAAAGCGTCGATCGCCAAAAGCGGTAGCGAGTGATAAAGCTCACATAAATGCGTCACGATCGCAAAAGCGTAGCGAGTGATAAAGCTATAAAGCGTGTGATCGCATAAAGCGGCAAGTGATAAAGCTGCGCAAAATGGTGCGATCGCCAGCAAAACGGTCGCGATCGCAAAAAGCGGCATGATTGATAAAGCTGCGTAAAGCCGTGCGATCAAAAGCAGCGGTGATAAACATGCAAAAGCGGTGCGATCATAAAAGCGCGAGTCATAAAGCGGTGCGATCATAAAAGCGGCGCGAGTGATAAAGCGCAAAATGGTGCGATCGCCAAAGCGGCGCGATTGATAAAGCTGCATAAAAGCGGTGCGATCGCCAAAAGCGGCAAGAGTGATAAAGCTGCGCCAAAAGCGGTGCGATCGCAAAGCGGCGCGAGTGATAAAGCTGCGAGAAAGCCGTCGCGATCATAAAAGCGCGAGTGATAAAGCTGCAGCAAAGGTGCGATCATCGCCAAAAGCGGCGTGATGATAAAGCTATGCAAAATGGTGCGATCATAAAAGCGGTGCGATTGATAAAAGCTGCGCCAAAACAGGCGATGCGCATAAAGCGATGCGAGTGATAAAAGTGCATAAAAGCGGTGCGATCGCCAAAAGCGGCGCGAGTGATAAAGCTGCGCCAAAGCGGTGCGTCGCATAAGCGGTATGAGTGATAAAACGCATAAAGCGGTCGATCGCGCAAAAGCGGTGCGATCGCATAAAGCGGCAGTGATAAAGCTGCGCCAAAGCGTGCGATCGCCAAGCGTAGCGATTGATAAAAGCTGCGCCAAATCCGTGCGATCGCATAAAATAGCGAGTGATAAAGCGCCAAAAGCGTCGTCAAAAGCGGTGTGATAAAATGCGCCAAAACCGTCGCGATCGCATAAAGCAGCGGTGATAAAGCTGCGCCAAAATGCGTGCGATCATAAAAGCGCGAGTGATAAAGCTGCGCAAAAGCAGTGCGTCGCTAAAAGCGTGCGAGTGATAAAGCGCCAAAGCGAGTGATAAAAGCTGCAAAATCGTGCGATCGCCAAAAGCGGTAGCAGTGATAAAGCTGCGCCAAAAATCGTGCGATCGCCAAAGCGGCGCGAGTGATAAAGCTGCGCAAAAGCGGTGCGATCATAAAGCGGCACAGTGATAAAGCGGTGTGATCCAAAAGCAGCGCGAGTGATAAAGCTAATGCAAATGCGTGCGATGTAAAAGCGCGCGAGATGATAAAGCTGCGCAAAACCGTGCGATCGCCAAAAGCGGCGCAGTGATAAAAGCTGTAAAAGCGGTCGCGATCATAAAGCAGCGCGAGTGATAACTGCGCATAAAGCGATGCGATCGCCAAAAGCGGCGAGTGATAAAGCGTAAAACGGTGCGATCAAAAGCGGCGCGAGTGATAAAGCTGGCCAAAAGCGTGCGATGCGCCAAAGCGGCGCGATGTAAAAGCTGCGTAAATCGGTGCGATCATAAAAGCGGTAGCGATTGATAACTGCGTAAAATAGATGCGATCGCCAAAAGGGCGCGATTGATGATAAAAGCTGCGCCAAAAGCGTCGCGATCATAAAAGCAGCGCGAGTGATAAAGCTTCATAAAATAGTGCGATCGCCAAAAGCGGTAGTGATAAAGCGCAAAGCGGTCGCGATCATAAAGCAGCGCGAGTGATAACTGCGCAAAAGCCGTGCGATCACAAATACCGATTGATAGCAGCGCCAAAAAGCGGTCACGATCGTAAAGCGCGAGTGATAAAATCATAAAAGCGTCGCGATGTAAAGCGAGCGTAGTGATAAAAGCTCGCGATCATAAAAGCATGATAAAATGCCGTGCGATCGCAAAATAGCAGTGATAAAGCTCATTGCACGATCGTAAAAGCGGTGAGTGATAATGCGCAAAACCGTCGATCATAAAAAGCGAGTGATAATCGCCAAAAGCGATCGCGCGAGTGTTAAATCATAAAGCAGTCGTCGCCAAAAGCGTGATGATAAAGCTGCAAAAAGCAGTGCGATCGCGCAAAGCGGTAGCGATTGATAAATCAGCTGCAAAAGCAGTGCGATCGCCAAAACATCTGTAGTGATAAAGCTGCATAAGCAGTAGTGAAATGCGCAAAACTGCGCCAAAAAGTCGCTTGGCGCGATTGATAAAGCTGCAAAAGCAGTGCGATCGCAAAATGGCGAATTGATAAACTCGCAACAGTTCGCGATCGCAAAAGTCGCCCGATGATAAAATGCGCAAAAGCAGTGCGATCGCATAAAAGCGGTGAGTGATAAAGCTGCGCAAAAGCGGTGCGATCATAAAATGGCGCGATGATAAAGCTTCATAAAGCGAAGCGATTGATAAGCTAGCAAAAGCCGTGTGATCGCCAAAAGCGCCGAGTGATACAACTGCGCCAAAAACGTGCGATCGTAAGCGGCGAGTCATAAAGCTGCATAAAGCGTGCGTCGTAAAAGTGGCGAGTCATAAAGCTGCCAAAGCGGTGCGATCATATAAGGCGGTGATAAAGCTGCGTAAAAGCGGTGCAATGCACAAAAGCGGTAGCGAAGATAAAATCGCCAAAATCATCGATCATAAAATAAGCGATTGATAAGCTGCGAAAGCGTGCGTCGCCAAAAGCGCGCGAGTGTTAAAACTGGGCAAAAGCGGTGCGATCGCCAAATGGCGAGTGGTAAAACTGCGCAAAACCATGCGATCGCATAAGCAGTAGCGACTTATAAAGCTAACGCGCCAAAATAGGTGCGATCGCCAAAAAGCTAGCGAAGATAAAGCGCACAAAACCGTGCGATCGCCAAAAAATCGCGATTGATCTTAAGCGTGCGATCATAAAGCGGTAGCAGTGATAAAGCGCGCCAAAAGCGGTCGCGATCGCCAAAGCGGCTCGAGTGGTAAAGCTGGCAAAATCGTGCAATCGATAAAGCGCAAAAAGCGTTCTAAGAGTGATAAAGCTGCGCAAAAAGCGTGCGATCGCCAAAAGCAGCTCGATTGATAAAGCTGCAAAAGCGTGCGATAAAACAGCTCGAGTGATAAAGCTGCATAAAAGCGGTGCGATCTTAAAGCAGCGCAAGTGATAAAGCTGCATAAAGCGGTGCGTCGCGAAAAGCGCAAGTGATAAAGCTGCGCAAAACAGTGCGATGCACAAAGCAGCGCAAGTGATAAAGCTGCATAAAGCGTCGATGCGCAAAAGCAACTCGATGATAAAAGCTGCGCCAAAAGCGGTCGATCATAAGCAACGATGATAAAGCTGCGCAAAAGCGTGATCGATAAGCATGCGCCAAAAGCGGTGCGATAAAAGCGCAGTGATAAAAGTCGCATAGCGGTCGCGATCGTAAAAGCGAGCGCTGATAAAGCGCACAAAACCGTCGATGCGCAAAACCCGCGCGATTGATAACCTGCGCAAAATAGCGCGATGCACAAAGCAGCGCAAGTGATAAACAGCGCAAAAGCGTGCGATCATAAAAGCGCGCCTAGTGATAAAGTCGCCAAAAGCTGCGATCGCAAAAGCGGCGCAGTGATAAAGCGCAAAAGCAGTGCGATCGCAAAACGCGTAGTAAAGCGCCATGGTAAGCGCAAAAGCGGTGCGATTGCAAAAGCGCATTAGCGGTTGATAAAACTGCAAAAGCTCGGTGCGATCGCATAAGCGGTATGATTGATAAAGCTACGTAAAACCGTGCGATCGCATAAAGCGGTAGTGATAAAGCTAGCATAAAACCGTCGCGATCGCCAAAAGCGGTAGTGATAAAGTCATGAAAGCAGTCGCGATGCGCCAAAAGCAGTAGCGAGTGATAAAGTCGCAAAAGCGGTGCGATCGCCAAAGCGTGAGTGATAAAGCTGCGCAAAATCGTCACGATCATAAAAGCGTGATTGATAAAGCTGCATAAAATGCGATCCAAAAGCGGTAGCAGTGATAAAGCTGCGCCAAAGCGGTGCGATAAAAATGGTGCGATCGCAAAAGCGCGTGGAAGCGTCGCGAAAAGCGTCACGATTGATAAAGCGCGTAATAAAAGCGTGCGATCATAAAAGCGGTAGCGAGTGATAAAGCTGCGCCATGCGATGATAAAGCGGTAGCGATGATAAAGCTGCGAAAGCGATGCGATCGCAAAAGCGGTATGATGATAAACTGCGCCAAAATCGTGCGATCGCCAGCAAAAGCGATTGATAAAATGCGTCATAAAGCGGTGCGATCATAAAGCCAAAAGCGCGAGTGATAAAAAGCTAAGCGGTCGCAGTGATAAAGCAGCGCCAAAGCGCGAAGTGAAAGCTGCTCCAAATCGTCACGATCGCATGGTAGCGAGTGATAAAGCACAAAATCGGTGCGATGCAAAAAGCAGCGATTGATAAACTTCAAAAGCGGTGCGATCGCATAAAAGCGTAGAAGTGATAAAGCTAAAATGATGCGATCGCCAAAAGCGTGAGTGATAAAGCTGCATAAAAAGCGTGCGATCATAAAAGCGGCGCGAGTGATAAAGCTCAAAACCGTGCGATCGTAAAGCGGTAGCAGTGATAAAGCTGCGCAAAAGCGGTGCGATCGCAAAAGCGCGCGATGATAAAGCTGCGCCAAAAGCGGTCGCGATCGCAAAAGCCGCGAGTGATAAAGCGCAAAAAGCGTGCGATCGCCAAAAGCGCGAGTGATAAAGCGCAAAAAGCGGTGCGTCATAAAGCGGTAAATCGCAAAAGCCCATGCGATCATAAAAGCGCGAGTGATAAAGCTGCAAAAGCAGTGCGATCATAAAGCGGCGATTGATAAAGGCTAAAGCAGGTGCGATCGCCAAAAGCGGTAGCGATTGATAAAGCGGCTAAAAGCGGTCGCGATAAAAGCGGTAGCGAGTGATAAAGCGCAAAAGCGTGCGATCATAAGCGGTAGCAGTGATAAAGCTGGCAAAATCGTGCGATCATAAAGCGGCGAGTGGTAAGTCGCGATCAAAAGCAGCGATTGATAAAGCTGAAAAAAATGCGATGCACAAAGCAGTGAGTGATAAAGCTGCGCCAAAAGCGTCGCGATCGTAAAGCGCGATGATAAAGCTGCACAAAAGGTCGCGATCGTAAAGCGGGCGATGATAAAGCGGGCAAAAGGTGCGATCGCCATAAAGCGGCGATTGATAAAGCTGCATAAAAGCGTGCGATCGCATAAGCAGTAGCAGTGATCGCAAAAAGCGTGCGTCATAAAGCAGCGAGTGATAAAGCGCATAAATCCGTGTGATCAAAGCAGCGCGATTGATAAAGCTGCGCAAAGCGTCGCGATTGTAAAGCGTAGTGATAAAGCGCAAAAGCCGTCGCGATCGCCAAAAGCGGCGCGATTGATAAAGCGCCAAAAGCGTGCGATCGCCAAAAGCAGTAGCGATTGATAAAGGCATAAAACCGTGCGATCGCCAAAAGCAGCGAGTGATCGCTGCGCAAAAGCGGTGCGATCATAAAGCGGTAGCGAGATAAGCCAAAAGCGGTAAAGCTGCGATCGCAAAAGCAGCGCGATTGATAAAGCTGGCCAAAAGTGCGATCGCAAAAGCGCGTAGCATTGATAAAATGGCGTGTGCGGTCGCAAAAGCGCGAGTGATAAAGCTGCGTAAAACCGTGCGATCGTAAAAGCGGCTCGAGTGATAAAGCTGCATAAAGCGGTGCGATCGCAAAAGCGCGAGTGATAAAGTGCAGGAAAGCGTGCGATCGCAAAAGTAGCGCGATTGATAAAAGCAAAAAGCGGTGCGATCGCAAAAGCGGGCGATTGATAAAATCGCAAAAGCGGTGCGCCAAAAGCGGCATGAGTGATATAGCGCAAAAGCGCAATCGCAAAAGCGCGATGATAAAGCTGCGCCAAAATGGTGCGATCGCCAAAGCGGCGGTCAAGCGCACAAACCGTGCGATCATAAAAGCGGCGAGTGATAAATTGCAAACGTCGCGATGCTCAAAACGCGGCGATTGATAAACTGCGCAAAATAGTGCGATGTGCACCAAAGCCGAGTGATAAAGTCGCAAAAGCAGTGCGATCGCCAAAAGCGGCGTGGTGATATACTCGCAAAAGCGGTGCGATCATAACCGCGCGAAAGCTGCGCAAAGCGTGCGATGAGCAAAAGCGTAGCGAGTGATAAAGCGCATAAAACGTGCGATCGCCAAAGCGGCGAGTGATAAACGCCAAAAGCGGTCGCGATCGCGCCATGGCGCGATTAGTGATGCGCAAAAGCAGTGCGATCGCCAAAAGCGCGAGTGATAAAGCTGCGTAAAACAATGCGATCAAAAGCGCGAGTGATAAAGTCGCCAAAAGCGGTGCGATCGCCAAAAGCGTAGCGAGTGATAAACCGCGCAAATGGTGCGATCAAAAGCGCGATGATAAAGCTACGTAAAATAATGCGATCGCCAAAGCGGCGATGATAAACTAGGCAAAAGCGGTGGCGATCATAAAGCGGTAGTGATAAATGTAAAAGCGGTGCGATCGCCAAAAGCGGTGCAAGTGATGATAAAGTGCAAAAGCGATCATAAGCGGCGAGTGATAAAGCTGCGCCAAAAGCGGTGCGATCATAAAGCGCGCGATTGATAAACTGCGCAAAAGGGTGCGATGTGCAAAAGCGGTAGCGATTGATAAAATCCATAACGGTGCGATCGCCAAAAGCGGTAGCGATTGATAAAATGCGCCAAAAGCGATCATAAAAAGCGCGATTGATGCCATAAGCGGCGATTGATAAAATCCGCAATGCGATCGCCAAAAGCGGCGATGATAAAGCAGTGCGACAAAACCTTGCGATCATAAGCGGCACGATGATAAAGCTGCGGAAAAGCAGTCGCGATTTGCAAAAGCGGTAGCGAGTGATAAAGCTGCGTAAAAGCGGTGCGATCTTTGTAGCCGGGGACCTCGCAGAGGACCTCGCTAACGATTCGGACTCAATTTTGTGTCGGTTCATCTGAACCAAGAGTCCAAATCCGGCAAATCGTTTTTGAAAAGCAGTTTTTTAAAAAGTAGTGCCAAACATGGTGCTTTGCGGTCTGAGTCGCCACCTAAATATTTTTATTGGGAAATTTAGGAAACCACGACTCGGTCAAGAAATACATATAAAATCATCACCAAAGTGGTCTTGGCTCGGGAGCTTAGATGCGATCGGGAAGGTCGACTATATGAGCACCCCTTTCGCCCGGTCGAAGACCGGCCTCTACTAACGTGATATCCGTTTTTGAAAGCGTTATGTGTTATTATTCCAATTATTAACCTAGAATTACTATGTGATGCGCACAACACGAAAGTATAGACTAGATTGCCTAATTTGGGAATAAACATTGCATATCCGTTTTGTCTTGAAAAACGTGTTGTTTTTCTTTGCTACTACTTAAGAGGCTAAAATCACAGTTCAATGAGTTGTTCCAACTCGGGCAATCAACCTCCACCCACGAGGCATTCAAGCAGTTTATCATGTAAGCACTTAGCCGCATGGCAAGCATACTGTCATGTTAACGTTCACACGCATGCGATATGCTAAAGCCATAAACACTTACATCGTACTCCGCGCCAAAACAAGGAACTGGTTAGCAAACATGCATGACCTAGTTCATGTTAAGTGGCTAATGCGTCACAAGCAGAAATGCAATCTAGAGTGGGTTCGGCTAACCCTAGACATGGCATGTGAAATCTTGAGTAGCGTATTCAATTTTGGAATTGAAAACACAATGCGGTTTGTATGATGTGCGAGCCCGATGTATGTAAACAAATGCATGAATGCTGCGCATGCATTGCATAAGGTATGCTAAGATAGACGTGCCCTAATCTACCATAAGCAGGTAAATAAAAGGGTTAGAAAGAAATGGGGGTTGGAAAACATACACCCACTCACGCACACTTATTACATTTTTGCCCTCGCTCGGAGGGACCAAAATAATAATACAGTCCCAAAATAAATGAATAAATATTACAAATTCTAATTACTGAATAAATTAAACAAATAAATAAATGCAATGGGGCCTCGGCCACCTTAGGATGTGCTTGAATGATGGATGCTCGACCCGACTTGCAGGGAAACCGTCGTGCCTTCTTTGGTTACTGTTTTCCTTTGCCTGCCTCTCCAAAAATTCCCAAAGTTTCAGAATGCCTCCCAGATGATCTGAAATATCCCACCGGCTGGAAGAATTGATCACCGGCTCCTCCCATTGACCATCGGCTGCTTGTGGTGGTTATCGGCACAAATAAAGTGCCGGTCGGCACTATAGAGTGCCGATCGGCACTAAATTCTGCGAGAGGCGGTTGATGGCGGCGACAAGCAGTGCATGGTATTGGTTTTTTTGGACATATTTATGCGTGGCCAATGTTCCCTATCATGAAGGAGACTCAAGGAAGCATGGCTCTTGGTTCTAAGGCTACCAATTGTGCACTTTGGTGCATGATAGCCTAAGAATCAAGGTTGCATTTTCAATGTAAAAAATGCATGCAAACAAACAAATGGAACCAAAACTTTATCATCCTTAAGTCAAAGGCCTTGGTGACTTGGGGAATGGAGGTGTGTTTTGCCACTTGAAGTGAAAACACCCCTCACTTCCCACACTTGGTTTAACACCCCAAACCAAGTAATGAAATGCATGTATGCAACATGGTCCAATGATGCAATCTAATAATGCAACTATCATGTTAAGTATGCAATGCCAATCATACAAGATGCAACATGCAATGTTAACATGAACAAGTCAAGCAATGGGGCCAACCTTTCACAATACTTAGTTAATCAAGCATGCAACAATCATAAAGCAAGCATGCCATGGATTTAACTACAAGGAGGCAGCCTTCAAAACCCCAAAATCAGTGGCAAAACACGCCTCAAAACATGAACAAAATGCTACACAAGCATGCAAGCCATAGAGCTTAAGGCTAAGACATAAAGTGAGACATTGAACCACCACTTAACAAGACCAAACATGGTACATATGAGGCAACCAAAATAGGTTTTTTTGGCATACGAAATATCATCCAAACCCCCTTCATGGCATCCCCGAAAATGCACTAAACATGTAAGCATGCAAAGGCCTACTTTAAAGCATACAAGAGCACACCCTTAAAGCATGAACTAAGCCACATATGCCAACATACAAACATGACTAATGGACTGAAATAGGGTCTAGTATGATGCCAAATCATGGGATAAAGACAAGTTAAGCATGCTATAACTCCATACAAGCAAGGCCTACAAGCATCAATGCAAAACAACCATGTCAAGCATCTCAAATGTGACAAAATCAGTGGCTTACAGCCCTCTAATATAACAAAATAATGCTAGTATCTTCATGAAACTAAGCTAAAACATGCAAGGAAACATGACCTCAAAGCATGGCATCTTCTAGGCATAAGAAAGCATTTCAAAGCAAACATAAGAGACATGTTAAGGACTATGAAATCAACCTAAAACAGAGGCATAACATGTCAAATGAACCACAAATATGCTCTGAAATGAGGCTCAAAACAACTATACAAACATGCTATTCTTTGGGCCTAAAACAAAGGCAAACAAAGAGCCAAGGGGAGAGGGGTGTCCCTCCCCTATATGTGACTTCAAAACACCTCCCTCACCACTGAAAACCCACTGGTTTTCAGTGGTGAGAGATCAACAACAAACAAGACTATACCAATAAGGCACCAAAATGGCCAAACAAGGCTTAGAAGGATGAGCCTTTGCTCAAACCACAAAAAGTCCTTAATGAAGGTTCAAGAGCAAGCAAAAACAAGGTTTTTTTATGTTAAGCACAAAGCCAAAAGATCAAAGCAAGGAGGGTAGAAAGTAGTTGCAAGAATGGGGAAACTAAAGTGAAAAGCTCACCCTTGAAGATCCAATGAAGAACAGGTGGTCCAGCCCTCCTCAAGTGATCAAAACCAGTCCAAAATCACTCAAAACAAACCCCCAAGTCTCCCAATCTCGGAGCTAGGTGCAATAGTGTGTGTAAGGGTGCAAAAATGAGGTAAAACACACTATTTGGACCCAAGAGCACACACACAAGAGGAGAGAGAGGGAGATATAGATATATGGCAGAAATATATATATATATGAGCTCTGGTTTTTTGTCTCAAAAAGTTCTAACCCTAAGCCAAGAGGAGAAGCCCCTCTCTTATAGGCCAAGAATGCTTACAAGCTAAGCAAAACAAAGCCTCATCCCTCCATACACGTGTATGGAGGAGAGCAACCAGCTTTACAGCTGTGAGAAAATATCTCATAAAGCAAGCATGCGATTGCTCGTAGGCAAAAAGTACCAAATGTCAAAATTTAGTGCGGTCGGCACAATAAAGTGCCGATGGACAAATAAGCCACCGATGGCCTCGGTCGGCCCGGTGGTGTGTGGGGATGCCTCAAAAGGCATTCCTGCCCTCCCAAGGCAAAACACAAGTGTTTGGTGCAAAACCAAACACAAGCAGTCGAGTTCGGAGGTCTGAGGCGAGGCGCGTGACCAAGAACTCCGGGAACTCCAAGCGAACACAAACATGGATAATCACCGAGTGTTCCAGCGGTGACATCAAGTCTTGAGGCGGTCAAAAATGGGGTGTCTCTGATTGCCCCTCTTTGTGAACTTCGGAAGTCATAACAATGGCGGGAGTGAATGTCAAAGCCGAGCGACCCATTTTGACAAGGCGAAGACTTAGACAATCATGCAAAACAAGTAAGATATCGCCCGAAGGCGGGGGCAAATACTGGCGAAAATGCAAGCCGAGCATAACTTATGATCATGCAAAAAAGGCGTAATAAAGCACACATCACGCGGTTATAAGCTATCATGCACCAATCTACACTACAATGCAGAAAGGATGTAAGAGAATTATGCAATTCTCAAAACGTCTCACACGGAGGATACCATACCTGTGCGGCTCGTCCGGTTGCACCGGCCTCAAATGAGCCGTACATACAATATCGTGCCTGAAAAGAAAACAAACTTAACAGGTATGGTATTGTTAACAACGTGCAAATTACACGATTGGAGGTGTGTGGCAGGTGCAACGTGTATAGGCAGTTGTAATTGAACACATGTGAGTAAAGCAGAGCACGCATACAATGCAATGTGTATAATAGGAACTTGAACACATATCCGTAAAGCAAAGCACGCATACAATGCAATGTGTATAGAGGAAATTGAACACATATCAGTAAAGCAAAGCACGCATACAATGCAATGTGTATAAAAAATTGAACACATATCAGTAAAGCAAAGCACGCATACAATGCAATGTGTATAGAAGAAATTGAACACATATCAGTAAAGCAAAGCACGCATACAATGCAATGTGTATAGAGAAAATTGAACACATATCAGTAAAGCAAAGCACGCATACAATGCAATGTGTATAGAAAATTGAACACATATCAGTAAAGCAAAGCACGCATACAATGCAATGTGTATAGAAAATTGAACACATATCAGTAAAGCAAAGCACGCATACAATGCAATGTGTATAGAAAATTGAACACATATCAGTAAAGCAAAGCACGCATACAATGCAATGTGTATAGAAAATTGAACACATATCAGTAAAGCAAAGCACGCATACAATGCAATGTGTATAGAGAAAATTGAAATTGAACATGGTAAATCATGATGTCGTAATGTAACGTATTGCGACACAGTATAATTGAAATGGAATTTACAAAATATAAAAGGATACAGGAAGGGACATCCTTCGCATGTTCCAAGCATCGTTCTCAAAAGTTGTGGTACGAGGTCAACTCGAAGCTCCACTTATATCCTGAGGGCGCCATTTCTTGGACTGCCTTAAGCGATGAAGATACCAAATCACATGACTGACCCGAACAAGGGCGCAGAAGGTACGATGGCCGAAAGGAGGAGATTACCAGTGTCAAACCCAGCACCCTGCTACCCTGTTATTTCCTTGCTTTACTTTCCTTTTTACTAGGAGTTTAAGCACATTGCACTGCCTTAGGCAGGTTTTACTTCTCAATATCGTGTGTTTTTGCAAAACATATGATGGAGATGAAACAACTATTTGTTCAAAAGGTATTGCATTTGCATGTTCTATGCATCGCATCGCAAGGTTTCGCACCACAATGCGACTGAAACTGAAACTTGTGTTTATGAAAACAAAGCATTGCATCGTAATAATCAGGTAGTAAACCAACTACAACTCGATAAGCAAATCAAAGACTCGACAGACTAGCCAAGTGCAAGCACAACTTGATAGACACATCAAAGACTTAAAGTGAGTGGCATACAACTCGATAAGCAAATATACAACAACTCGATAAACAAATGCACGACTCGGTGGGAATCAAATCACCGGAGAGTGCTTGTAAGTGGTGGAATTTCCCAATATTCAGCATGAACAGCTTAGGAAACACATGGGGAAGACCATCGACTGGACACAAAGACCATCGGCTGGGGAGGATGGTCATCGGCACATAATCTGGTCGGTCGGCACAAAATTATGGCCGGTCGGCACTATTTACTGCCGGTCGGCTGTAGACTGTCTGCACCAGCAGAATGTTGACATGTGTCCTCCACTCAACCTTATCCTCTACAAAAGATCTTAGCCTCGTGGTCTTCTTCATTTCCACACTGATTGACTCCAAATGGAGGAATTTCTTGCTCAAAATCTCGCAACTTGGATTAACAACTTGGATGGCTCGGAAAAGCTGAATTTCCGGACTTTCGGCATAAACACACTATTCACTTTGCGCACCCGCTGCATTTTCCGTTCCTCCATGCGCGGCAAGGTTACGGAACGATAGCGCATGTCTTTAGCTTTAGCGGGCAAGAAGTGTGTCCCACTTCGAAGATTTCCAAGCTCTAATGGAATCTGGGCGTAATGAAATCTGCCCCAATTTCGTTTTGGCCATGCTCAAGCCTTAGGACAAATGTGTGGGCTCTCAATACCGATGCTCGTTCTTTGATTTGTGACGGGACACTAGATGTTCGAGCTTGGTCTCGTTTTTGAGATTGGTGATCGTGGCGACCATCACTGGCAATGCTTTTCGGCGCCCTCTGTCTATGCATGCTATCTCATTTACTGCGTCTCACGGTTCGGGAGGATCCAATGTCGTTGATTGAAGTTGCCAAAGGCTTGAAGGAGGGCAAAATTGCATTGCCATGGTCTGGTGAGACACCTTCTTGGGCTTAGACGCCTTTTATCGTCGAGGCGATCAGATTAGCAGGAGTCCACTATTCGCAAGTAATGTTTCCCACCCTATCTCGCTTTTTATGTTTGCTCACATCACTCGGCCCTCGGGCTCGGTTTTCTCACAAAAACCCTTTCTTACTTTTCTCTCATCGTACTTCTCTCTATTCTTTATTCTCTCATTTTTCATCCCTCCCGGTGTGGTTAATGGATAAATTGAAGGTTGTGGACTCTTGCCCGGCATATTATTGTGCGGCTATTTCTTGAACAACGCCTAGTTGGCCCTTGATGAAGGTTGGTGGTTTGCGTGGATGTGCAGTTTGTCTGCAGATCGCATTGTTTGGCGGTGCCCATGGTTCAATCTCCCAATGATGGGTTATAGTATGACCCGTCGGTAGGGATCAATTGATTGGCTTGACTCACTTTGTGTTTTCTACTTCCCATTAGTATCCTGCGCGGTTCGGTCATAGTCGAGACTTGTCATGGAAGGATAGAGTACCATTGCATTCTAATCCGAGGCTCACGGTGGCGGTATGCTGCGGACATGGAGGACGAAGAGCTCTGGCCCCGCTCCGCTTTCAATTGCACTTTGTCGATGAGTGCTTGGATTGGCTTAATGAAGAGGCTGAGAGGG
This sequence comes from Camellia lanceoleosa, assembly GCA_025200525.1. NCBI lineage: Eukaryota > Viridiplantae > Streptophyta > Magnoliopsida > Ericales > Theaceae > Camellia > Camellia lanceoleosa. The sequence continues at coordinate 172,600 of JANUSC010000353.1, read as the reverse complement.
CCCACTTTAGCATCGAGGCTTCGACCAGCCGGGAGGCGCAGGGACATTTGACTTGACCATGCCCCAAATTTATTGCTTTATTAGTACTTTCAAGTTTTCTTTATGAATGTAATAAAAAGCAACTTCAATTGTATGCAAGAGCAAGAGAACTCTATTTGAAATCAATGAAATTGAAGGTTGTGGTACTGAAAATTTTCCGTTTTGGTCCAGAAATGGTCTTAGTTGTAAAAAGATTTATTTGAACAAAGTCATCTTTATTAAAACTTTTCAAAACCATTTTCGATATGGATCAGAACTGGACACGCCTAAAATTTGCCACCGAGATGCACAACCCCAGACTCCTGCAATTGGAAAATTGCCCCTAGTTTGAATAGTACCGCAGCACTGCATGGCAACGGAAAGTTGCCCCTAGTCTGAATAGCACTGCACTGGAGATTGCGATGAATACCGATGGACAAAGATGACCAAGATGATCAAACAGACAAAGCTGATCGGGGAAAATATTCTGGTGAACTTGGGATGAAGGCGCCTCGTATCCCAAGAATGGGAATCAAGCCTTACGTAGTTCAGGCTTGGGTTCACTCGAGTATTTTCACTCTCCTTTTGTGCTCTAACTTTTGCCAAGGCCGCCCTTTGCGGGTTTTCAACCTTGCGAGCTCGGTTTTTATATTTTCTATTTTTTTTGTGCTCTGAATTTTGCCTAGGTCGCCCTTCCGGGTTTTCAGCCTAGCGAGCCTCTCAAGGGTAATATTTCTTCAGCTTGTCCATGTTGATCGGTTGGGAGAACTCTAGGCCATCTAGGTCCATCAAAACCACAGCTCCACCTGACCAGATAAACTTGATGATATAGGGACCCGTCCAATTAGGTCTGAACTTGCCCCTTGGGTCGTGGATGGGAGCTCGATTGTCCTTGAGCACCAAATCTCCTTCTTTCAGATTCCTAGACTTAACTTTCTTGTTGAAAGCCCGGGCGATTCTGCGTTGATAACCTTGGACATGGTACAGTGCTTTCAGCCTTCTTTCATCGAAGAGCATGAGTTCTTCGAACCTACTCTGCTGCCAATCTGCCTCAGCTATCTGACACTCAGCCAACACTCGCAATGATGGAACCTCAATCTCAATTGGTAGAACGGCTTCCATCCCATAGACCAACGAATAAGGGGTTGCTCCAGTCGAAGTTCTAATTGAAGTCCGGTAGCCCCACAGAGCGAATGGCAACTTGTCTGGCCAGTCCCGATAGGTTTCTACCATCTTCTGCAGTATGTGTTTGATGTTTTTGTTGGCGGCCTCAACTGCTCCGTTGGTCTGCGGCCGATACGTGGATGACTTATGAAAAGCCACATTATACTTCTCCAACAAATCAATCACCTCTTTCTTGAAGTGAGAACCATTGTCTGAAATGATCTCGTTCGGGACTCCATAACTGCAGATAATGTTGTTTCTGATAAACTTTGCGACTTGCGAAGCCTTCAACACGGCATAAGATTGGGCCTCGACCCACTTTGTAAAGTAATCTATTGCTACTAAGATATACTCGTGCCCATTCGACCCCTTGAATGTGACTCCGATCACATCGATTCCCCAAAGCGAAACGGCCATGGTGATGTCATGTTGTATAATTTTGATGGCGGGATGTTCATGCGGTTTTGCGTGAATCGACATTTGTGGCATCGCCGAACAAAACCGATACAATCTTCCTCCATGGTAGACCCGGTAGTACCCTTGTCGAGGATCTTCGTGCGGCATCACCCGTTCATATCGCACATTCTCCTCCATGGATGGCCTCCATCGGTAACCGACTCTTGACTTCCACATAGCTTGTGCATTCCCAGATGACCTCTCTTGTACAATTTACCCCCGCAGATGATAAACTGAACAGCCACTCTTCTGATTGCCCTTTTGTCTTTGGCACTTGCCCCTAGTGGATATGCCTCCTTTTCCAGGAAATTCCATATGTCATGATACCAAGGGTTGTTATCCTGCACTTCATCTATGGCAGAGATTGGCTCGTGGCGGTGCAAATTCGGTCAATAATTCTTTGGGCGCATCCAGTTCAAGCGGGATGTCTATCATGGAAGATAGAGTTGCTAGTGAATCTGCGAACCTGTTGTTCTCTCTCACTAGGTGAGTGAAACTTAGCTTTTCAAACCGAGGAATTAACAAATCCAAGGTCTGGTGGTATATTATCATCTTTTCCTCCTTCACTTTCCAATCTCCTTTCGCTTGAGACACAACCAGGTTCGAATCTCCAATAACGTCCAAACGTCTTGCCCCTAGTTCTAGGGCAGCTTCCAGACCGGCAATACAAGCCTCATACTCTGCCTCATTGTTCGAGACCTTGAACTGAAGCTTGAATGCTAAAGGGATACGGGACTCGTCAGGCGCTATCAGCAACACCCCTATCCCATATCCGTATTGATTCGACGCTCCGTCAAAGTACATCGTCCAAGTTTCATCTTCGATGTGCAGAATAGTTTCATCTGGGAATAGGTACTCAACCGCTTCATCCCCTTCAACCGGGTGGTCGGCAAGGAACTCTGCCACCGCTCTCCCTTTTACGGACTTGCGTGTCACATATTTGAGGTCAAATTCGGAGAGCAACAACAGCCAACGAGCTAGCCTACCCGTAAGTGCCGGTTTCTCGAAAAGATATTTGATGGGATCAAGTCGTGAAACCAACATTACAGAGTGAGCTAACAGGTAGTGTCGCAGCTTCCGGGTAGCCCATACCAAGGCCAAACAAGCCTTCTCTAGTGGAGTGTAGCGGGTCTCGTAATCCAGCATCTTCTTGCTCAGATAGTAGATGGCCCTTTCCACTTTATCTTCCGATTCTTGTGCGAGCATACAGCCCATCGTAGTCTCGATCAGCAGCAGATATAATATCAACGGTTTCCCGGCTTTGGTGGTGACAACAGGCGGATCTGTAGATACTCTTTAATCTGTTCAAATGCTTGGCATCGGCCGTCCCATTGGAACTTCTTTCCTTTCTTCAAGAGACCAAAAGTGGTTCACAAGTCAAGGTTAGTTTAGAGATAAACCGTCTTATGAATTGCACTTTACCGAAAAGCCTCGCACCTCCTTTTAGGTCATTGGTGGTGGCATTTCTAAGATGGCCTTGATTTTGGAAGAATTAAACTTGATGCCCCTTTGCGTGTCGAAATCGACATTTTGCCCATTGTAACACCAAGCGTACATTTACGAGGATTCAACATGACGAAATTCACGATCCTTTGGAAAAACTTTTGCAAAGGCGGTGTAGTGGCCCTCTCTTTCTTTGGACTTGACAATCATGTCGTCCACGTACACCTCGACCTCTTTATGGATCATGTCATGTAATATTGTAGTTGCGACCCGTTGATATGTAGCCGGCGTTCTTATTAAGCGGCATTACTCAGTGGCGATATGTACTTACGGGGTGTAAGCGATCTTCTCCGATCTTGGTGCCATTACTATCGATTATAGCACGAAAAGCCATCCATGAACGAAAGCAAAGCATGCCTATTGTAAAATCTACCAACTTCGTCGATATGCGGCAAGGAAAGTCATCCTTGGATGGCTCTGTTCAAATCCACAGAAGTCCACACATGCGGATTACGCCATCCTTCTTGACCTTTGGAACAATGTTGGCGGCCAAGTCGGGTATTCGGATACCGAGGAAGCAGCGTCAATCTGCTTGGTGACCTCTTCCTTGATCTTAATGGCCCAATCGGGGCGGATCCTCCTGAGTTTCTGCTTGACAGGTCGAGCCTCGGGGTCAAGAGGGATCCGGTGCTGTACAATCTCAGGATCGATTCCAGGCATGTCTTCGTAGGACCACGCGAAAACATCTTTGAAATCTTTTAATAAAGCGACTAAGCGCTCGCGTTCCTCCGAAGACAACGTGGACCCGATCTGGACCAGCCGCGGGTCCTTCTCAGTACCAATGTTCACGGTAGTGATTTCATCCATTAAGGGTTTAACAAACCTCTCTTGCTCTTGTTCAATTAGTCGTTGCAAAACCGGAGGAATTTCGTCCTCGTCGTTTTCATCAAAATTTTGAAAGTCCTGATTTAAGCAATAAACCAAAGGCCTGAAAATACTAAAACCACGTTACTTCATTCTCATTATGTACTTAGAACCGTCCAATTCTCTGTTACAACAAACTCAAAAGAAAAAAAAACTGACACAGGCAGATGTGGCATCCGGGTTATCACTCCAGAATCTGGGACTCAGACTCGATGAGTGGAACTGATTCCGACTCACAAGACTTAGTGGAATCGATTAGGCTCACTACTGACGGTCTTTGCTTGATAAAATCCCTCCTCGTCTTGCCGGATGAGGGAGGGTGCGATGGGCGCATCCAAAATAGCATTGGTTGGCCCACCGTTTCATCTCTAATCATGGACACCGAGTCATCCCCAAGCACAACTGGTTGATCAAAGGATCTGAAAGTAGACAGGCCAGTGCTACCCCCATTTCAAACTCTGTGTCCGCAGACTCCAATTCCTTGCTATGTTCAGCCTCAAGCTATCGGATGCATGCGCTCTTGACAACATCATCCCGGATAAGCGCAAGTCGAAGAAAATCTCAAATCTGGCATGCGTTTCTTCTCTTTATTGACCATGGCTCCGGAAAACCACAGAATGGGAAATCTTCCCCCTCCCGGACGAAACGTCCGTTCAAGGTACCCCGGATGGGCCGGTGCATCAATTCAAAAGGTTTCCCCATCTGTTTTGCTTTGGCTCTTCCAGCCATCTCTTTTCCCCTTCTTACCCAATCTTCCTTGGTGGGCAGGTAACCCAAGCCAAAGGTGTGAGGGTTGTCTTGACATTCGGCCGGTGTTGCAATGCCCTTACCGCTTTCCCTAATCCCATCCGGGGATGTATTGGAGTTTGTTCATGAGGTACTGCTTGGGCACTAACATATATCCCTCCATTAGCAGCCATGATATTACAGCAACTTTGAGCCTCAGCCAAGGTAAAACCTGATATGAACACGTCTTCTAGGCCATGCTCTATCTCCAGAACAGGCGTGGATACTTCCGGTGGTGGATGAATTGATGAATTCCCGAAAACGATGGCTACTCCCTTCCCATAGGGGTATTTCACCATTTGGTGCAAAGTAGATGATACTGCCTTCACCTGATGCAGCCACGGCCGCCCCAACAACAAATTGAAAGTTGCAGGTACTTCCAAGACATGAAAATCTATCTCCTGCTGTCCCGGCCCAACCTTGGTCTGGATTTTAACGGTTCCCATCACCTCTCGGCTTGTATTGTCATATGCCCTGATGACCTGGACTGTTGGTACAAAGTCTGCGACTTTCAGACCAATCGCATAAGCTGTCCTCGCCGGGCAGACGTTGATGGCAGACCCTGTATCAACAAGGACTACCGGTATCCATTTATTCCTACACTCCACGGAGATGTAGAGTGGCTTGTTGTGATTTGTGCCCTCAGGCGGTAATTCCTTATCAGCAAACGTCAACATCGGGGCAGCTCCTCCCGGAAAGACTAGCCCCACTAGCTGTTCTGGTGTTGTTTCTATTGAAAGCTTTGCCTTATCCATGGCTGATAAAACAGCCTCCCTATGCACTCGAGAAGCCATAAGCAGTCCCCAAATAGAGATATCTGCTTGTATCTTTTTCAGCTGTTTGAGTACGGCTTCCTCTTCGAGCTGCTTTTCCTTTTGCCTCTCAGCCTCTCTGTCCTTCCCTGAGGCCTCTGGTTGATCCAAGTGTGGGGGTTTGAAATACCGCCCACTCCGTGTCATGTGGTCAATCTCTCCAAGGTACCAGGTGTTATCGGGTTGGTTATTCCCCCAGTCTTCGTCTGTATGGGCAAGACAAAGATCCTCATCTTCCCACCACATCCCATCAGCAACTGACAAACATCTGTCGGGCTCTGGCATGGCTGTTCTCGTACTCACGGCACTTTCCATTCTCATACTTGTAACATTATCCGTTTCTGTGCACACAGCGGTTTCAGTCCCCACTTGGGCCTTTGCCTTCTTGACTCTCTCGGATCCCTCAAACGTTTCCTGTCCTGACTGTGCCAATACATCCGGCTGTTCAACAATTCCTGTGGTCAAGATGCTCCATTCTCGAGCGAAATTCTTCGTGCCGGCGCTCTCCGGCAATGCACTCTGTTTTTCAACCTTTCTGGCTGTTACTGATGTTCTCGCCCCTGCTGGGCTCCCTTCTGGCTGAAATTCTTCTATCACATCTGGGTGATCGTCCAACCACCCAATGGCCTCTGCTGTTTCCCCATAATCGAACCAGTTGACTGCTGGGTCCTCTGGATCTTGGTTGTAGTAAAACCGGAGATTGGCAAAGTCCTCTCCCACGGCTGTTACACTATCCATTTCCTGTCCCAGACTATCTCCTTGGATTACACATAGTTCTCCTCTGGCTGGAAGCTTCACCACTGGCACATCCTGGCCCACCGGTAAAATGTAGTCACTCGGACTATACGTTTTCTCAGTACAAATTCCAAGTCTCGCAGATTTTGGCTCAACAACTCGTTCTTGCTTTGGGTCCCCCTGTTCCCTGTTCTTGGCAATCATCACGACTGGCTTGGGTTGGGTCATGGAGATGTCCATCATGCATAAGTCATTGCACTCGGGGATGAACACCTCCGGTTTAGGCAAGTGGGTGGGTGTGATATAGACACTAGGGTCATAAGACACGGCCCCAGTATGGATGAAATTAAGGCTTTTAGGTGGTGGAGCTTGGTTATGTGCAGGGAGGGGGTTTGTAGTAACATTGGGCTTTTCGGGAGGCAAAATCACCCCGTTGTCAATGAGATCTTGAATCTCATGACGTAGCAAAGCTTGATCGGTATCGTGACCGTGCTGTTGGTGAAATGCACAATATTTGGTCGGGTTATGGGTAGGAGGGAGTTTTTCTGGTAGAGGTCGCGGCTCCAGGGGCCTCAGGTGCCCTTTTTTGATCAACACCCCCAGAGCTTTGGATAGGGGCATATAGAGTGGAGCGAAAGTTCTGGAGTTTTTGGGTGGGTATTTGGTCGTTTGTGGGTTGCTTCCGGACGCACCGGAGAATGGCGAAGCTGCCGCATTTCTTTGTGGGGGGTTAGTGGTGACCATGCTCACTTCGGAGGTTCTGGTAGCAGATGTACCACTCGGGCCTGTATTAGTGTTGCGGTTGAAGGTCCTTCGGGGTTGCTCCCGATCACTATCAATCCAGCCTTGTTTCAAGGCATCTTCAATCTGCACCCCCATTTCATGTAGGTCAGAAAAGGTGGGAAATGGGACTACTATCATCTTTTGCATCAATTTCGGCTGTAGATTGCGCACAATCATCCGAATCTGGTCCTTGTCCGTAGGCCTTAAGGTCATCATTGAAGCCTTGGCCCTCCATCTGGTTACGAATTCCGAAAAACTCTCCTTAGGATCTTGTCTGGTTGTCTCGAGATCACGAGTAGTGATCTCAATCTGTGTGTTGTATGAATCTTTGCGATGAAGGCCTCGACCATTTCGTCCCAATTTCTCTTCACGTCATCATCTAGTTTAGCATACCATGCACGCCACACCCGGAGTTCGACCAAACAGAGACAACCACGGAGCCTCACGAGGCCCATTGGCCTTAGAACGTCCGAAAATAGTCTTAAATGTACCATAGGGTCCCGGACCCATCGAGCCGTCGATATGAGGCATTTTGAACACAGCGGCGTCCGCAATTGCGTCGGTGTAACCATCTTCAATATCGGGGATCGTCTTGACCCCTTGAGATCTTTTGAATAACTTTTCAAGCTTGCTTAGTTTGAGTGCGGTGGGATCAGTCTCAAACTCAAAGGGAGTCTGGTAGATTGGTGGGTGTTTTTGATAGTTGAGGTTGAATTTGGGGTAGGGTTGGAGGTGGGGGTGGTCTGTGGGTAGCTCTGTCAGTCGGTCAACATTGGTGTCTCCCGGCGTTAGGAACTCTGGTGGGGAAGAACTTGATGTGAAGCGGTCTTTCGGTTTCTTTGTTCTAGCACGCAATTGTTTACTTTGTTCTCTCTAGCTGTGGCTGTTACTGGCGAAGTCTGCCTGACGGACGGCATCCTGTTGCATTGCTTTCATGCTCTCCTGAAGGTGGCGCACCATCTCCTCCAAAGCGGCCATACTATCTGTTACGGTTGGATTCTTGGTATAAATTCCTTCATTGGTAACACAAAACCCGATCTCTCTTGAGCACAGTGGGGTAGACAAAGCCCTCTGGTATTTGTTGTCTTGATGTCCTCTGCCTTCTTGACTTAGTTTAATGTAGGGGTAGTGAGTAGTACACTGGTTGTCCGTCTATCAGATCCTCAGATCGAAGGAGTCGACGGCCTCTGACCCAGGGTGCTTGGGGAATATCTATCGGATCGGTAGCAATTGTGCTCAACTACCTAATAAAAAGATAAATAAAACACATAAATAAACAGATAATCGGACAGCATAACGGCGTAAAGTAAATAATCACACAACACACGGTCGGGTATTTAAAATAAACGGTCGAATGCTGGATACACTGTTTCTCAACCACTGATCACTGATCATGAACCATTGCCCCTAGGCCTGAATCTGATATCCACAGACAACTGATTCCCAAAACACTGATACCGATGCCCTCGGGCCTGATACTTAAACTTGCAAACTGATCTGTATGTTCCCTGCAGAGTTACACTCTAAAGCACATAGCAAGTAAATGAGAACCAAAACACCCCTATATTGGGGTAGGGTTTCCCTGTCCTATTTTGTCAGGAGCTAGGGTTTCACTACGCACGCAGCGGTTTCAAACAACCTATATCGGGTAAGCAACCTGTCCTAGTTTGGAATGGTCACTATGGATTCCGACTATGCAACTAGGTCGAATGGTCCAAAAGGGTGCCCCGGTAAAACCGGGGTTTGTGTTCCCATGCTGGCAGAGCCCGCAACCGGTCAGCCTTATGGACATGCCTTGACAAGACAAGCCTCCGGCAAACCGCTCAGGAATAGCAGATGGCCAACACGGTGTCCTAGGCGCACCAATGCACATGCAATGCAAAGAGACACATAAATGAAATCAAAACAGGATATCACGAGTTCGAGTCAAGCTCTCTAAAAATCCCCAGCAGAGTCGCCAGAAACTGTAGCACGTCCGCGGGGGACCTCGCGCTACAGTTCGGACTCGATTTTGTGTCGGTTCTAAATCTGAACCAAAGAGTCCAAATCCGGCAAATCGTTTGAGAAAACAGATTTTTGAAAAGTAGTGCCAAACATGGACTGCTTTGCGGATTCTGAGTCGCCACCTAAATATTTTTTATTGGGAAATTTAGGAAACCACGACTCGGTCGAAGGCCACATGTAAAATCATCACCAAAGTGGTCTTGGCTCGGAGCTTGGGTACGATCGGGAAGGTCGACTATGAGCACCCCCTTCGTCCGAAGACCGGCCTCTACTAACCGTGATATCCGTTTTTGAAAACGTTATGTGTTATTATTCCAATTATTAACCTAGAATTACTATGTGATGCGCACAACACGAAAGTATAGACTAGATTGCCTAATTTGGGAATAAACATTGCATATCCGTTTTGTCTTGAAAAACGTGTTGTTTTTCTTTTGCTACTCGCAAGCAGGCTAAAATGCGGATTTCAATGAGTTGTTCCAACTCAGGCAATCCAACCTCCACCCACAGGCATTCAAACAGTTTATCATGTAAGCACTTAGCCGCATGGCAAGCATACTGTCATGTTAACGTTCACACGCATGCGATATGCTAAAGCCATAAACACTTACATCGTACTCCGTGCCAAAACAAGAAACTGGTTAGCAAACATGCATGACCTAGTTCATGTTAAGTGGCTAATGCGACACAAGCAGAAATGCAATCTAGAGTGGGGCTCGGCTAACCCTAAACATGGCATGTGAAATGCGCGAGTAGCACGTATTCAATTTTGGAATTGAAAACACAATGCAGTTTGTATGATGTGCCGAGCCCGATGTATGTAAACAAATGCATGAATGCACGCATGCATTGCATAAGGTATGTTAATATAGACGTGCCCTAATCTACCATAAGCAGGTAAATAAAAGGGTTAGAAAGAAATGGGGGTTGGAAGACATACACACACTCACCCACACTTATTACATTTTTGCCCTCGCTTGGAGGGACCAAAATAATAATACAGTCCCAAAATAAATGAATAAATATTACAAATTCTAATTACTGAATAAATTAAACAAATAAATAAATGCAATGGGGCCTCAGCCCTGCCTTGGGATGTGCGAATGATGGATGCTCGACCCGACTTGCCCGGGAAACCCGTCTAGTGCCCTTCTTTGGTTACATTTTCCTTTGCCTGCCTCTCCAAAAATTCCCAAAGTTTCATAATGCCTCCCGGATGATCTGAAATATCCCAATTTGGAAGAATTGATCACCGGCTCCTCCCATTGACCATCGGCTGCTTGTGGTGGTTATCGGCGCAAATAAAGTGCCGGTCGGCACTATAGAGTGCCGGTCGGCACTAAATTCTAGGAGAGCTGATTGTTGACAGCAATGATGCATGGTATTGGTTTTTTTGGACATATTTATGCGTGGCCAATGTTCCCTATCATGAAGGAGACTCAAGGAAGCATGGCTCTTGGTTCTAAGGCTACCAATTGTGCACTTTGGTGCATGATAGCCTAAGAATCAAGGTTGCATTTTCAATGTAAAAAATGCATGCAAACAAACAAATGGAACCAAAACTTTATCATCCTTAAGTCAAAGGCCTTGGTGACTTGGGGAATGGAGGTGTGTTTTGCCACTTGAAGTGCAAACACCCCTCACTTCCCACACTTGGTTTAACACCCCAAACCAAGTAATGAAATGCATGTATGCAACATGGTCCAATGATGCAATCTAATAATGCAACTATCATGTTAAGTATGCAATGCCAATCATACAAGATGCAACATGCAATGTTAACATGAACAAGTCAAGCAATGGGGCCAACCTTTCACAATACTTAGTTAATCAAGCATGCAACAATCATAAAGCAAGCATGCCATGGATTTAACTACAAGGCAAGCCTTCAAAACCCCAAAATGGGTGGCAAAACACGCCTCAAAACATGAACAAAATGCTACACAAGCATGCAAGCCATAGAGCTTAAGGCTAAGACATAAAGTGAGACATTGAACCACCACTTAACAAGACCAAACATGGTACATATGAGGCAACCAAAACAGGTTTTTTGGCATACGAAATAGCATCAAACCCCTTCATGGCATCCCCGAAAATGCACTAAACATGTAAGCATGCAAAGGCCTACTTTAAAGCATACAAGAGCACACCCTTAAAGCATGAACTAAGCCACATATGTCAACATACAAACATGACTAATGGACTGAAATAGGGTCTAGTATGATGCCAAATCATGGGATAAAGACAAGTTAAGCATGCTATAACTCCATACAAGCAAGGCCTACAAGCATCAATGCAAAACAACCATGTCAAGCATCTCAAATGTGACAAAATCGGTGGCTTCTGACCCTCTAATATAACAAAATAATGCTAGTATCTTCATGAACCTAAGCTAAAACATGCAAGGAAACATGACCTCAAAGCATGGCATCTTCTAGGCATAAGAAAGCATTTCAAAGCAAACATAAGAGACATGTTAAGGACTATGAAATCAACCTAAAACAGAGGCATAACATGTCAAATGAACCACAAATATGCTCTGAAATGAGGCTCAAAACAACTATACAAACATGCTATTCTTTGGGCCTAAAACAAAGGCAAACAAAGAGCCAAGGGGAGAGGGGTGTCCCTCCCCTATATGTGACTTCAAAACACCTCCCTCACCACTGAAAACCCACTTTGGTTTTCGGTGGTGAAAAGTTCAAGGACAACAAGTAAACAAGACTATACCAATAAGGCACCAAAATGGCCAAACAAGGCTTAGAAGGATGAGCCTTTGCTCAAACCACAAAAAGTCCTTAATGAAGGTTCAAGAGCAAGCAAAAACAAGGTTTTTTTATGTTAAACACAAAGCCAAAAGATCAAAGCAAGGAGGGTAGAAAGTAGTTGCAAGAATGGGGAAACTAAAGTGAAAAGCTCACCCTTGAAGATCCAATGAAGAACAGGTGGTCCAGCCCTCCTCAAGTGATCAAAACCAGTCCAAAATCACTCAAAACAAACCCCCAAGTCTCCCAATCTCGGAGCTAGGTACAATAGTGTGTGTAAGGGTGCAAAAATGAGGTAAAACACACTATTTGGACCCAAGAGCACACACACAAGAGGAGAGAGAGGGAGATATAGATATATGGCAGAAATATATATATATGAGCTCTGGTTTTTTGTCTCAAAAAGTTCTAACCCTAAGCCAAGAGGAGAAGCCCCTCTCTTATAGGCCAAGAATGCTTACAAGCTAAGCAAAACAAAGCCTCATCCCTCCATACACGTGTATGGAGGAGAGCAACCAGCTTTACAGCTGTGAGAAAATATCTCATAAAGCAACTGTACAGTGCTCGGCCGGCAAAGAGTACCAAATGTCAAAATTTAGTGCCGGTCGGCACAATAAAGTGCCGATGGACAAATAAGCCAGCCGATGGCCTCCAGTCCCAGCCGGTGGTGTGTGGGGATGCCTCAAAAGGCATTCCCTGCCCTCCCAAGGCAAAACACAAGTGTTTGGTGCAAAACCAAACACAAACGGTCGAGTTCGGAGGTCCTGAGGCAGGGCGCGCGCAGCCAAGAACTCCGGGAACTCCAAACGAACACAAACATGGATAATCACCGAGTGTTCCAACGGTGACGTCCAAGTCTTGAGGACGGTCAAAAATGGGGTGTCTACAGATGCGCAAAACGACGCGAGTGATAAAGTGCGCAAAACCGTGCGATGCGCAAAACGGCACGAGTGATAAACTGCGTAAAACGGTGCGATGCGCAAAACGTCGCGAGTGATAAACTGCGCAAAACCGTGCGCTGTGCAAAACGGCCCCTCTCTCTCTCTCTCTCTCTCTCTCTCTCTCTCTCAAACAGATTTGTTGAATCAAACCGAAGGCGGGGGTATAGCCATTTTTTAACACATTTGAGTCGGTGCTCAGTTGTAGGAAGATTCCCGCTCTGACGTGAAGTCTTTTTGGAGCTCAACGCCAGAGTCCACACCACCGCGCATCGAAAGCCAACTTCTCCCTCTCACTGCGCACGTCTCTCTCTCTCTCTCCAACTGACGCCGCCGGAGTGGGTTTTCTCTCATCACCGACCAAGGAAAAAGATCGAATCTCGCCCTCTCAGGTAATCCCTGACATCGCGAAATTAGGGCTTTCGGTTTTGGGTCTTGGCTTCAATTTCTGTGCAGAAGCGAAACTAGGGTTTGGGATTCATATGGTGTTATCTGGCAATTTGTGATTTATTTCTGTTTGATGTTATAATCATTCTCTTGGAATTAGTCGATTCATAATGCTCATAATGTAGCTTGTTTACTCTCTCGATCAATTTTGAGAACAACTGGATTTTATGTTGAATATTGGAGTTTCATATTATAGGCTTATGGAAAAAACCCTTTTATTTTATAAAACAAAAATAAAACTCAACAACGTTTAATCAAAGCCATTTTCTTTCATTTTGCTCAACTTTGGATGTTTGTTATGTTTTTGTTGATAGAATCCCCTTGAATTGATCTTGGGGTACGTATTTATTGATTTTCTTTGGTTGATTGCATAAGCCAAATATTTTGAAGTGAGAATTTTATACGTTTTTGTTTTTTGATAGTTTGATATCTACTTGTTTAATTACTATATATGTATATATCTATATCTATATATATATATTTTTTGCTCTTTAGAGGATTTGAGTTGTGTTGCCTTCTCTTGAAATTTAGGTTCCTAGGGTGTGCGTGCTATATGTTGTTCGATTATGAATGATTTTTTTTTGTGGTCAATTGGGTAAAAAATTAGAGAATAATTAATTAAATTAAAATTTAGGTTGGATTCTTTTGTTGTCTGGTGGTTTGTATTGGGGTATAAGGATGTAAAGAATCAAATTTGGTACTCAATGATGTTTGCTAATTTGAAACAAAGTTAATTTTAAATAAGAACCTATTAACTAGGTGGATGCTATTGTCCTGTTTAAGATTTTTGTGGCTTGGTTGGTTAAAGCTACAAGGAATATCTCAATGTAATATTTAAGATGAGAACAAGCATCACGCTCGGATTTTCACGGTCCGCTCACGTGAATAAGCCACCCACCGATGAACAGTAAATAGCAGCTCTCGTGCAAATGAATATAATATAGTCACACAATACATGCGTTTATCCAATTTTATAAATTCTAAATACAACATTTTAGTCGAATGAATGTTCTGTAACTAAAAACATACACAAATGTTATAAATTGTATTGAACGTCCTGCGGCTTATATTATGCACAAGGGTGTAACCTTCACAAGAATGGCACACGACCAATCAATAACATAAATGGCCAATGGCCTACAAATAACTGAACCACCCTACACAGTTCCGAACACAACTTCACGTTATAGTCCACATCCACACATGTACACCTGAAAAACATTTTCAGCCACGTAGGTCAAGCTTTATGCCTAGTAGAGAATATTTCAAAAACTAAACATGCTCCACCAGTGTAAATGATCATGATGCAATACATATATACAATATGCCCAAATGCATTTTCAAATCCATTTGATTTCTCAACAAAATCCTACCTTTCCAATTACCAACACCTTACGTTTAATCAAATCGTTTTTGTAGTTCAAATCATCTGTTTGATAGAAAATCATTTTCCAAAAAACTAATTCAGGTATCTCAATACCAATCAGCATAAACATTTGTAAATCAAATGCGACTACATCGCAGAACAAAAAGCAAATACATTGCTCAAAACATTTTCAAATGTCCTTTTCCAAAACCGTCATAATTGTAAATAAAATGGGTAAATATCCAAAACAAATACAACCTTTCACGGAAATTTCGTCCGTAGGAAACCTTAAACCGGAAACCATGTAAACATAGGCTATATAAGCACTATTATTGCCATTTTACAGAAATTTCGTCCGCGGGATTGGCACCGATGGTATACGCGCGGGTTTTAGGACTTTTACCATGGACACTCAGGTCAACTTATTTCAACGAGACAATGCTTACTTTCTGGATTCACTATTTTTTTTACCCTTTTCAATAACACAATACATGTAACTCAAAATATTGTTTTTCCAAAACAATGCAAATGTTTCAAAATATAATGTGAGAATTTCCAAAACATACAGTTTCAATTTTCAAAATCCATTACTTGCTCCATGATATGAATGATTTCAATTTGCCTAATCCGCAAACAATTTCTAACACATGGCAATGTTAACCTCCACCGATAGTCAGAATAGTTATCTCTAATGCGATAGTTAAAAGATTTATATAGATATATTTTTCCAAAATTGTAATAACACCCAATGTCTCAAAATCTAACAATCATTCCCTTTCTATCTCCTTCCAACCAAACCACTTACCAAAAATAATTCTTACTCCCAAAACAATATCATTTAGGGTTTTCTTACAAATTGTGGTTTTTCTCTTTTAAAAAATCAAATGCAAGTTTGTTTACCAAAAATAGATTTAATAGCAAAATCATAACCAAAACAATCCCCAATTTGTACAAACCCCCAAGCCCAAAATAATATTTCAAAATCAACCAAATGACTACCAAATATAAATAACAAAATAGGTCACAAATATGCGACCAAACTCATTGAGTTTAGGAAATAGACTCTTCCTCTTGAAGCAAAGAGGAGAACTTGGAAAAAAACTCAAAGTCGATGAAACAACGAAACTCTTGGATAAAAAGGAAGCCCTTGACGAGATATACAATCTTTCTCATAGGACCAAGGTGAAAAGATATCTCTAACCAAGTAGATCTAGAGATCTATGTAAGAAAAGTTGAGTTTCTAAGAGAGAGAGAGAGAGATTCACGGCTTAAAGAGAGAAGAGAGAGAGAGAAAAGAAAGTGAATGAGAGAAGTGTGTTTGGGTTCTATTTATAGTGGTAGAGTAATAGCCCTAAAGTCAATGAAAAGAGTAAGTCAAACCCCCAAAATGTTGGGCCCAAAACCGAACCAAAATTTCTGAAAATAACTCACAGGGGTCGACCCTCATGACGGTGGTGTCGACCCTAGGATCCAGTGGTGTCGACCCTATATATCAGATGCATCACACAGAGGCAGCATTAGACAAGGGTCGACCCTGGTACCCGTGGTGTCGACCCTATAAACCAGCAGAGACACTAAGAGCAAGGCAGCAAGGTGGTGTCGACCCTCAGGAAGACTAGTGTCGACACCAGAACAAATTTTCCTAGTTTACAAAGAAGTTTTCAACGAAAACAAGCGCGAACGAACAATCCCAACAAGTCTAAATCGAATTGTACTCCTCCAAAACCAAGATACAACAACTCAAAACACTACCAAAATGACTCTTTCTTTTCTCCCTATACTCCTAAATTTCCTTAAGCATTATCTTATTTACTAACTTCCATGTTCATGTTATGTTTTCTATTGTTGCAAGTCCTCAATTTCATCATACTTACGTGCAAGTAAAAGATGTAACTCCCTACGCCTAGCCGTGGCACTGGCGGGTGTGCTAATGTATTTGCTTGCTTTTAATTGATATTTGGGCACTAGTGTGTGTCGATTAATTTGTTTGTTTTTAATTGATAGCATGGTATGTGCCATTTTTTTTGTTTGTTTTAATTGATAGCAAGGGGTGTGCCAATTTATTTGCTTTTAATTGATAGTACGATACTGGCGGATGTGCCAATTTATTTGTTTGCTTCTAATAGATAGCAAGACATTGTTAGTAAAATTTTTGTTAAAAAGTTGATCTCGTTGCAATCTTTTTCCCAGTTCTCTTTACATTCCTTGTCATTTTGTTGGGGGATTCATTTTCTAGAGGGAAAGCATATGTTTGATGAAGGTGGTGCTCAAGCGATGAAACAGACTTTTCTTCTGATGAAATTGCAAAATTATGAATATTTGTTTTTCATTTTAACTGGAATGGTAATTTCACCTCAAATATAGATTTTTTTTCATTTTTTTCCTCAAGAAATCAAATGTAATTTTAGTTTATTTGTGCAGGTAGTACTTTTTTTGACACTCTTCTCAAATGTCTTTGTGAAATGTTAATATTTAGTAACAAATAATTTTTTGGATTAATTGTTATTTAAATTTGTATTGACTGTTGCTTTATTGTTGACAGTAAATGGAAAACGAAGACGTAGCGCATGACGAAAGGGTCAAATTTGACCAACAATTGAATGGATATTTGAGACTTCGAGAATTTGGACAACTTCATGGTTTTTGGTTGGATTCAAAAGCACGACTAAGACGTGCAGCAAGCTTGCTCCATAAGTTGGGTAGGAAGCTCGTTCAAATGCCCAGAATCCCGGTCGTCAGAGTACAACATGTCCATTACATTGCTAGGCTGATAGATTGGTTTGGTTGGACTGGAACACCAATCTACCCAATGAATATAATGTTTTTCCCTAATGCCGCTCCATGGTTAGCTATCGACAATGCAGCAAATCATCACGGAGTTGCGATATTCAGGCCAAATATTGGGGAAGATCAGCAATCAACGAACGAGCTAATTGCTGCACATGGTCTTTTTATACGGTTTTTGGAGGCAGTTGATGTAATGCAGCAAGTAGAACGGTTGCTAATTAGAGACCGTCATGCATTTGTTTCAGCCGGTGCTCGTTTAGCTAGCGAGCATTGTCTTCCGGTGATGAGAGCAGATGATGTAGAATCCGTAGTGGCGCTTATTAATGAGTTTGGCTATGATGGCATCCCTCAACCAATTTACCCGGATGCACCAGTGTTGTTGGAACAACCCAACAGGGAGGAAGCGCAAGTAATTTTAAATTTGGTTAATGGGCGATTTCATGTTCGTGGACAATTGTGAAAAGTTGTAGTAATTTTATTTGATTCAATAGTTTTGTTATTAGCTGCTTCTTTTTTATTTTTTTTCTTTTTTTTTAAGACAATTGTTGTTAACGTATTGAATATTGAATTTGTTTAGATACTACTGATGAATGTAAAATGTTCAGGTTTTGGAATCTTTATTTTAACGTATATATATATATATTTATATTTATGAAGACTATTTTAAGTTGGATTTATCGATTGACACAACTTATGAAGTTGTTTGAATGTTTATTGGGTTCTAAGGTTGTATGGATGCGATTGAAACTTTTTTCTTTCAATTAGTACATTGTATTTCATTTATGTAGGCAGTGGGAATTGTTGGGGTTTTGAATTGTGATTCTTGCTTGGTTTTTACGGAAAGATATCAAGTTTGACCGTTCTTGTGTAATATTACGTCCCCAAATCCATCTCTCTTCATATAAAGACACTTTCCACTCAAGCTACCCGGCCTAGTTTTTCTTTCCCTTCCTTTCTTCATTTTTCATTGTAAATAGAATGGAAAAAGGGTGGCAGACAAGGCATTGCCATTACCACTCTACATGTCACGATAATTGTTGTATCACTTTTACCTTCTGGCCCAAGTGTATCTATCTAGACCACCAATTTTGAAATTTTATGGCATTTTGACATCTTCATAATGATTTTATTGGCCTTTTTGTGGCTGAACATGTCATCAAGTTACGCAGGCAAATATAAAACGAGCCATGTAGGGATGCCTCTTCATTATTGTGGACACATAATTCTATTGGTATTTCATGAAAGAAAATCTACATTGGCTTTAGGTTGACAATGAGAAGCTAGACAATTTGTGCGCTGGATTTGACATTGAATGGATTTGGGTGAAATCCCACAATTTGAAATGGACGATAAAGTCTATCTGTTCTTACCAAATTAAATTATATTCATGTGTTGGTAAATATTTTACTTCCATACATCCTATGTATTCAATTATATGATCATGTCTTTGTGAAAGGATTTGGTTAGGCGTTTGTTGGAGAGAGAGAGAGACTTGTTTGTTGTTGAAATTTCGTTATCGTTGATACATGTTATTACTTAAAAGGGGCTATCTAGTGCACGAGGTTTCCGCTATAGCGGGCTCTGGGAATGGCATGATGCGCCTCCAAACTTATGCCGTCAAGGACATTAATGGCAAACCTTACTATTGGGCCAAGCCACCCTTTCATACACGTTATTACTTAATAGACATAAAATTGCACACCTAATAGAATTATCAATGGAAGTTTGTCTGACTTATGACTTGGTATTGATTGAGAAGGACCTTTATCTTTCTTTCCTCGATATATCTAACTAGTGTTGTTATATGTGTCTCCCTGCAAATATGCCTGGAGTTTGTTGTTTGAACATAAGCATGCATATGTTGCTTCACTTTCATGTTTTGCAGCATCTGAAAAGAGTTTTTGGATAAATTTTGCTGCTGTTTTGCCGTTGTTTTATTTTTATTTTTATGTAGTATATATATATATTTGTGGCTTGTGTTTTTCCCATGGTCAACTTCAGACGTAAATGTAAAATTTTTATTTTGTTTTATCGACTTATTTTGATCCAATGCAAAGTGGGCATTGGTGGTGTTCTAACATTAAGTGATGATTACAATGTGTTTGTCTGCAGACTGCAGTAATGTTACTAGGAGGCGAGGAGCTGCATTTGGTTGCCATGGCTTTGAGGAAAAATGATGGAAGGTGTCTGTGTTTTTGGGGGTTTAACGTTGCGTTGGGACTTTACAATTCTTGCCTTGTGATGCTGAATCTTAGATGTCTTGGCATTGTATTTGATCTCGATGAAACACTTATAGTTGCAAATACAATGTGCTCTTCAATTTTACAGGTATGTTTATATTAGTTCACAGGTATGTTTATATTAGTTCTTCAATTTTACCCATGTTAAATCGTGGTGTCTCCTATTATCCTTTTGGAATTGCAACTCCCACAATGCTTACAATAATATTGATATGCACAAATGTTATTATCTGATAGTGTTGATGTCACTGATGAGGAAGAAACGGAATAATAGTTCTTCACATAGTATGAATGAATAGATTTTGCTTTCTATGCCACACAATTCTGGCAACACTTGAAGGATGATTGGTTTTCGATGGAGTCATTATTATAATAGTGACTTTTGTAATGTTATGAGAATGGGTCAATTTATATTGAACCCTTTGTGAAATATGTTTCTTAGATACTTTTTGAGATTGGTTCAACCCTTTGTGAAATATGTTTTTATGTTTCTTATTGCGTTCTTTGCAAGATGTTAATTTAGTTCTCAAACTTTGTTGCCTATTTATGAGCAATTTGATGCAAAGTGGTATGTTAATAATCTATCCATCATCTCTCTCTCTCCGGGATGCTTTACCACCAAAAGAGTTGAATCCAATGAGAAACAACGCAAAGTGGGCGATCTTTGTGTTATGCTTGGGGACAAGGTAATTTCAATATCTACTTTTTAAAATTAGGCTAATACGCATGAGAGCAGCTACTTTTGCAGTTTGCAGATAACTCCTGCATGCAATTTGCATCTAAAATCACTCCGTGGTGGGGGAAAGTTTGTAATTGCGAGTCTTCAGGTATTTCCTATCTAAGTGCTATACAACAACTTATCAGGCCGGAAATTGCATTTGCAGCTCCATGTCAATTAAAATGGAAAGCTCTGTTTTCTTTCAATTTTTAATGCCCCTATCCTGTTCAAGAATTTAAGAAATTCTACTTTCATAGACATTATTATTGGTTATGTACTTCATATGGTTTCCTATTTGTCATGACGCATATAAAACTTTACATGACGCATTGTCAAGATATGGCGTGATGGTAACAGAGAGAAAGAAAATGAGTTTAAAGGAAGGGATTTGGTGTAGGATCTTGGTAGGCTTGTCAAAGGTTCTATAGAACCAGTTAGAGATTTTGCATATGGGTTGAATTTGCACTTGGGGCTTTGGGTTCATTGCTATCTTCTGTAGAACTACTTGCTGAGTAGAGCAATTATGGAAGTTATAGTATTGACAAGACAATCTTCACTACATGAGGTTAGATTCTACGCCATGAAGGCTCTAGCTGTTATAGACAAAGAAAATTGATGCTAACAAAACTAATGATTGAATAAGCGTTTGTGAATTAGACTTGAACAAGTGTATACTTAGTCAAAATGGGTATTCGGGGCTTGGAAAAACAACACTAATGATTAATGTTATCAGGAAAAATAAAAATAAATGTAGTCATTGGATTTCTGAATCCACTACAGGAAATGTTAGATTTAACGGCGTTTAAACAATGGCGTTTTCTTAAACGTCGTCTTTTTTAATATTTAACGGCATTTTATAAACGTCACCTTTTGTGCTAACCAAAACGGCACCGTTTGGCTAGTAAGCATACTCCGAATGTGTTATATCTCACACAAATCTCACTCCATCTTGAGACTCATTCTTTACTCTTGATCTCGAAAGAAGATGCCTCAAATCTCTCGCTCACTCTCTTGCTTCAGCTCGGTGATCCCTTAAATCTCAGAGTGATTTCAGAATAGGAATCGATTGGAATCATCTCGGTGATTTAATTTGTTTACCTATTCCATTTACATAGAAATCACAGTGAGGTAAACGTATCGACATCAAGCAACAGAAACGATTACATTTACTGAGAGGTAAACCTATCTGCATCAAGCTCAGTGATTTTGATTTCGATTTCATTTTTTTCCTCTCTCGCTAATTTTCACTCTTCTCTGTCACCAGACTATCTCTCTCTCTCTCTCCCCTCTGCCGATCTCATCCACACTCACCACCGCTGCTGTCTTCTCATTATCGCCTCAAATCGTGACTCTGTGGTGGAAGAGGATGGCGGTGGTGGTGCTTGTTGAAGAAAAGAACAAGAGACGAGATCTGAAGGATTTCGAACTAATTAAAGCCAGATCTGAAGGTTTCAAAGAACACCTGATCCAAATATGGGGGTTTTGAATTAGATATATTGGTAAGCTCCTTCGAATCCTTCCGTTTTCAGTAAAAACCTCTTTTCATCAACTTCTGTATATGTTTGTGTATGTGTGTGTGAGAAAGTGTTGAAGAAGAGGCTGTAGTGTTCTTGATTTTCCCCCTT
This sequence comes from Camellia lanceoleosa, assembly GCA_025200525.1. NCBI lineage: Eukaryota > Viridiplantae > Streptophyta > Magnoliopsida > Ericales > Theaceae > Camellia > Camellia lanceoleosa. The sequence goes on along the minus strand of JANUSC010000353.1, from coordinate 150,589 downwards.
TGTTTCTTGAATTCTATAAATCTCACCAACAACGATGGTCAAGTTTTATGTTTCTGTTCTCTCTCTCTCTCTCTCTCTCTCTCTCTCTATATATATATATATATATGTATATCCACATATCCAAGATTTGTATATTTATGTATTTGTTGTTTGTTGTTTCAGCTGCTGATACAATTTTATAATTAAAAGGATTTAAATACGCAATTTTAAAATTAAAAGGATTTAAATACACAATTTTAAAATTAAAAAGTAAAATAATAGTCAATAATAATTGAGAGATTATTCATATGATTAACCTTTAAAAGTTGAAACAAATATGTGGTCATGGCATTTAACATCATGAATTCACTTCCACTTTTGAGCATTTTATGTCTAAGATAAGATTAAATGTTCTCAATCAAAATAGACTTTATCAAAGTCAGTCATAGAATCACTTACATGAGAGAATTGTGGTGTAGAAGTGTGTAATGCTTGGTTAGTGTAGAAGTGTGTACTCGTATGATTCCTTGAGATTACACACATGCCTACTTAAGGATTGCTAGTCTTCAGATTTTCAACATAAATGTGTTTTGAAATCTAAATGGTGTTTTTGTTTTGATGTAATGGCTGTTGGTTTTTGGAGCAGATTCCTTGTTCTCTCTTTGTAGTTTGTTTTTGCTAGTCAATAAAATTCTTCATTGCCGATCAAAAAAAAAGTTGTGTTTTAAATCTAATCATTGTTTTAGTGTTGACTACCATAAGGGCTCAATCAACAATCCATCTATATCTTTATATGAGGCTTATGAGTAAGTTTAGTGTTAAACACTATCCGATGAAGAACTTCCTTTATTGATAATAATTGCTCCTAGATAGTGCTACTGCCTTGGAATCTAGGGAGGAATAAATGGCATCCTCTTTTTCTCGATTATCGACTTTAGCAGTTTTCCATAAGTTTTGAAAGTATGTTATCCAAAGAACGAGAATTAGGATATCAAGGGGTTTGTACTTCTACTTCTCATAACATGTTCTGTTTATGGCATGACCCTTCATTAAAATCCTTTGGATTCTATTCTTGTATTTGTCAAGATTTATAAGGATATTAATTACTGTCAAAGTCAAAAAGATTTTTATTTTATTTCTTATTACTATTAGGGGTCTTTATTGTTGTAAAACCCAAGTTGTGTGTAGGATTATTTTATTGGATAGATTAGTAATTAAATTAATTTATATGGGTCATTTATTAATATCAAAGAATTAGTTATGAGATGGCATTATATTTCCTATTACTTAGATGGGTAATTTTGTAACTTTGAGAAATTAGGTTAATAAGCCCACCTATATATTGTGGCTTTAAGTCTTGGGAAACAAACAAAACAGAGGCTAGGAACTGCTCCATAGGCGGCTAGGGTTTGAGAAAGTAAAAGAAAAAAAGAAAAGAAAAAGAGAAGAAAATGGAGGTCCTAGTGAAGCTACAATAGGGATTAGAGGCAGCACGTTGGTGATTTTGGGACACCCACTGGTTAAGGTAAAATCTATCTTTACTGTTAATTATTAAGTTTATGTTGAGGAATTTAACAATCAATGCATTAAGGGGATTTGAAAGATCTATAGGTGCCTACTTAGGTTTTGAGAATTGGATGCAATGTGTAAGTGTAACTTTGGGTGGGTAATAGAAACAATGGAGTTTTGTATCATGGGTAAGGGTGTGTTTGGCTATAAAGTTGGGTTGAATGGTTTGATCTCTTGGATATTAAAGCAATACATTAATCTAATATGGTGGGGCTTTTGTGGGTGTATGTAACATGTAAAAAATAGTAATTTATTTGAGAATTTGAAGCCGTGATGGCTTTGTTTTGATGCTAAATCATGGGAGTTCCTAATAGACTATTGGGTTAATTTATTCTATTGTTGTTACAAGAAGAGATGGATGGGTGAACATAATAATTGTTTATGCGGTGTAATATTTTATTAGGTTTGTGAGATTGTGGTGGATCTTGGTAATTTGAGATTGGCTTGAAAAATATTATTTTAGTTGTTTGAAGGTAAGTAACCCTCTATCACTGTTGGTTCATTTTTATTCCTATCGAATCGTTTAAAATCATAAATATTTATTTATAGCCTTCATATTCTCTTAAAATAAAATATGGGTCAAGTATAAAACAATATCGAATATTATTATGAAAATTATTTGAATATTTGGTGAAACTATTCTGAAAATTGTATTAAACGTTTATTCTGAAAATATCGAATGTTTTATTTAAAAGTTGTGTATTGTTTGAATTTTGAACATCACTCTAGTCTGACAATGATTTGGACCCTAGCCAATGGGGGTTATTTATTGGCACAGAAACTAGTTTCTTTTGGGGCTTTACCACCGGCCTATGTGTGGTTCTGGGCCTTGTCACGGGCTAAGTGACCGTAGTCATTAAGACTTGGGTTTTGTGAATCAAATCATTGAACTATCTGAATATCGAACCATCGATTTGAACAACGAATTACTTTGAATTATCACATTGGCTTTTCATTTAAAATGTATTGTACATTGTTTATTTTTAGCTATGAAACCATCTTACAAATAATTGTTCATTTATTGAACTGTAGAAAAATTATATTTATTGGTTATCGATTTATTTATTTATTTTGTATACTTGATCCCATTAGCGTTGATGGTTGGTTATTTACTAGTTTAGCTTACCCTTATTTTATTTTTCAGATTCTGAGGAGTAGAGCTGCACGGGGTTTTTACTTGTGAGAGTACCGAGAGTAGGACTATGATTTAAGTACTTGGATCATTATTATTATTATTATTTTTATTAGTGGACTTAGTGGACAATTTCATATGATAAGAATTATCTATTTGTATGGTTTTTAGCATTATGATATTAAGGATTTAATTTGAGTATTTTACATTGTGGGTTATGTGATTGGATTCTTAGCCTTGCATGCTCACTTATATGAGTGTGCGGCGTTGTCACGGAGCTTGGGGCGTGACAATTGTATTGAGGCTATGATGGTATTGGGCTCACAGATGATTCAGTTTAATGTAATTTTAATGATATTTATAAGTGATTTCAATTGAAAAAATACTTATCTTTTATGATTTTTTTAATATATAAATTTTTTTATATAGCATTACACTAATCTTAATTATTGTTGACTTCTCTCTCTCTCTCTCTCTCTCTCTCTCTCTCTCTCTCTCTCTCTCTCTCACAAAAAAAAATAATCTAAATTCAGTTTTTCTTCATGCAATTGGAAAGGGCTCCCTTGAGATTAACTGTCTTGATGATTATTTGGTTTGAAGCAGAAGAGATATTTTGTTCATATTTCAGTATCTAATGTAGCTGCTCTAATTCTTGCTAAGTTGGACTAGGACAAGAGAAAATGCTGTAATGCAATTGTTATTGGAACTGTTAAAATTTGACAATATTTTGTACTCAATTTGGCTTGAAGTTAATGAGGCTTACACAACATCTCTATACCCACCAAAATCACATTTCTTTTTATTTACCGTTAATATCGTTAATGAGGCTGATAGAAATTAGAAATTAGTAATTATTCTTTTTATTTACAGGAATGGAATAATTTTCAACTGATATTTTTGAAAGTGAGATAAGTAATTATTCGACCTTACAAATTAGTCGAGTGATCATCTGCTTCTTCTTAGTAGCTTTGGATTTTTGCAGATCTTACTGTTTCCTTTTTTTTGGCACACCTCTCTTCTTTTATGCCCATGTGATAACAATTGATTACAATTTATGGTTGAGGTGAATCTATTAGCATGTCAATTCACATTTCTGGAAATAACTGTGTTGCTTGGTGATCTTCACTTCATTGTGAACAGTGAGTGGATCTGCATCTGAATTGCTCAAATTTACACCGCTAAATGCTTTTCAAGTCTTTCCTGTGTTTACGCAACATGTGGACATAAGACTAGCAGTTTATTGTTAAAGAGATTGTATATACATCCTCCCCGATGCTAGTCGTGTATTACTACGGATGGTAGACACTTGGCCTATCGGGACCAAGGTGTTCGAGGCGTGAGCTAGATTTTCTATCATCGGTACACATCCTTTTCTTTCATCCCGACTTGCGGTACAATAATCTCATCCTCAAATCTTACGGAAAAGTAACTAAATGGAGGAACTTCATGAGTAATAACTGTTCATCTTGATGTTTTGCACACATTTATTTGTTTTGTGAAAATAGGAATACGGGCTTAGGGCTTCACTCTGCAAGAATTTGGCATTACTGGTAACTTATGATCTTCGGGTTTTGGGTTAAGTGATCCCCATCCCAACAGGAATCTTGAGTCATTAGCTATGGATATGTTCTGCTTATCATATCTTTGTGGGGTCCTTGACAAGTTCGGGTGGTAGGATACTCGGGAGGAGCATGCATGCTTGGGCACTCGAGATACATTCTGACGAGTAGTAGGTATATTGGTCTCTCTCTCTCTCTCTCTCTCTCTCTCTCTCTCTCTCTCTCGCTTTTTTTATTTTATTTTTTAATTAGTAAATTTCTCTAAATAAGATGTTGGCCTTTAGGGACCCATGACTTGCAATTTGGAAGGCTGTATTCTGACTAAATGTTCTACCCCAGGGGTTATGTTGGTTTTTATGCATTTTCTCTTCATTGTGAGTAATTCATGTTCATGTCTTGATTATGTTGAACATTGACTGCAATAGTCACTTTGGAATTAGGAGGAGCTGAAACTAATAAATCCTCGAGGAATTGACCGTTAACTAGTTGTTTTCAAACAATCGATATGACCACATATCAAATGGTAATAATATGTTATTCCTTTATCTTGAGATTCAAATATCTATGAACATACATGACATTGTGCAATGCCACGACCATTATTCGCCACTGAAATACTTATGATATGTTTGAAAGTATTGTGATGCTTGATGTCACCCACATGATAAATAAAGAGATGAATATTTTTGTTACATTGATGCTTTTATCTCGATCCATCCTTGGCGAATTTGCGAGTGCGGTCATGGTTGCTCAATGGTTAATCCATTTGAACCAAGCATGACAAAGAAAGAAAGATATAGAAGCTGGGAAATTGGACACCACGAAGGAAACTAATGTACTTTTTAGCTCGGAGATTTCCTAGTGTTCTTGCTTACTTCTACCGGTGAAGCTTCTGTCTGGAAATCATGGTCGATAGATAAGTGGCTATCATTATCGCTAGGAAAGAGGGCAAGTCATGTTGCCAAATGCCGATCAATCACTATTCTGCTTTGATCTCAAATATTTTCTTTAAAATTTAGATTTTTGGCTATTTATGATTGATTGCGATGTACTTAAGGATTGATTGATGTTCATTATAATGTTGATTTAGGATAGAGCTTTGATAGAGGAGCCAATGTTTAAGAGTTTTGGCAAAGGGGCGTAGAGAATCGGTCAACAGAGAAATGTAAAACCATTTGTGGAGGAAGCGGTATTCTTTGGTTTGATTGGGGTTTGGACTTTTAGACCTTAACATACAAAAAGCATAAGGAAAAGGCATCACCCTTTGGCTTAATTCTATGTCTGACGAGCGTAAGAAGAATTGTGAGCTTTCTTGGCCCAATACATATATGGCGGTCGGTGCACATATTTCTTTTCATATTCTCATGCCTTGGGTTGGTTTGAATAGAGTCTACAATTATACACTTGACTCATGTGGTCCTATTTACATAACAGTTGAATAGCTTTTATGCTTTTCTCTTCTTCTTCTTCAATTTTCTTGTCTCCTATTAGAGTTGATTGAGTGTACTTAAAATTTGTCCTAATAGGATTTGTTGTTTTAATTGAAATGTATCAATAAAATCCACATGGGAACATTAAGCCCTCTTTTCTTCTTCCTTAAGAAATACTATTTGGCTAGACTTGCAGTAGCATAGTGTGCATTTGGTCACATAATAGAAGCCATTGTACTCGAGTAAGCGATATGCCTTTGAGGTTGTTTTATGGGTGGCACTAGCAACCAAAGGTTTTTAGAGGCCATGGGCCATACGTCAAAATTAGACCCCATGTCCCAACACCTTAGGAAATTGGGTTATTTGGCATGAAGGATTTTTTTGGCTAAGTTGCCTATCTTGTTGAGCGGTTACGTCGGTCAATATCTTTAACTAGCATCATTAAACCATTGAATACCCAAGTCATTTTCTTGATTCAAAGCAGTTTTAGCTTTTTAGCATGCCCATTGTGTTGAATAACAATGCTTAGTTGCTTCATTTTTTTATTCATTATCAATAAGCTGGTCTCATTGCTCCTAATCAGACCAAGTTCTGAATTGTCTTGAATACTGATCTGATTATGTTGCAGCTTGTTATCTCGTGCAGTGCACATTAAATTTCTTTTTGAAGCATTTGTATCAAGTTTTCCAGTTCCATAAGAAGTGTTTGATTCCCTTCTTATATATATATATATGTTTATGAAATTGAAGATTTTTGCATATTATTGGAAACTAGATCCTCATATTGGTGCATAATTGCCCCCCGATTGAACTCATAACTCTGTTTTGTCAAAGTGCTTACACATGGCTAAAGAAGGACATTCTGAATGTTGTAGTTGTTCATTGTAAAGCCGGTATGGTATGGCAAGGACAGGATTAATGATCTCTAGCCTCCTTCTCTTTCTTAAGGTGAGATTTAGAAGTCAAAAGCATGAAGTGTTGTTCTTTGTGTTTAGATGGAAAATTGTTATTCGTAGTGGTTCTATGTGTCACCATTTTTATAACATTGTTATTACCTGTTTTGCTTCCTTCTCAGTTCTTCCCAACGGTGAGGAGTGCATTGAGTACTATAACTTGAAACGATGCCTAGATGGAAAGGGTCTAATTCTTCCAAGCCAAATTGTTAGTCAACTACTTTGATCGAATCTTGTAATTACATTACATTTCTTTAATTACTTCTCATATTTTTTATTTTTCGAGAGATATGTAAAGTACTTTGAGTGCCTTTTAACGTGCTTCAAAAGTGTAAATCAACTTTGGGCGTAGGTACTCTTCTAATAATCTTTAACTAACATCATTGAACCATTGATGAAGGTTCCCCACCTCTCATTTTCTCTCTTTCCACAAGTGGGAAGCAAAGAGACCTCCTCTTTTAAAAATCATGTCAAGGGATTGAGATCTTACGTCCTAAAATTCATACCCCTTTGTTTCTAATACATTTTCAATCACACGATACATGATTATGTGGTTGGGAGTACAATGGGGACATGGCACAAGATTTTTGGCAGAGGAATATTGTTAGTATATCATTACCTTAATAAATATCAAGTTATCAAGGTAATGATATCTTAACAATTCTCTATACCAAGCTATCAATTTATCAAAAGAAAAAAAATTAATATCAAGTTATCAAGTTGTGACCAATTGGTGATGTGATTCTCAATGAGATTGATCCATCGGATGGACTTTAAAAGTGCTACAAATTTTCCTTGTATAGTTATTTCTTAGCACATGGGTTAGTTAGAGGCCAGAGGCGGTAAAAAGCGAGTTTTGATAGTCTTCCATTACATACTAAAAAAACTAGTCTTTTGACCTTAGCATCAATGACAATGGTCTTAACTTCCTTTTTTATTTGAACTCCATTTATTATCAATAGCAATGGTCTTAACTTCACCACCAAAGCTGGTTTCTTGGTATGTATCTTCAAAATCTCTTTTTGAATACAAGGGTGTGTTTGGCTTTCTTAAAATATGTTTGATTTGTTCACTTTCTAGGAGCTTGCGATTGAATGTGTGGGTTAGTTTGGCTTAAATAAAGCTTGAGGGCCAATAAAGCATTTTTAATAATGGGTATTAACTACTCGGCCAGACAAAGCCTTAATGAGTTGTTTTGTGTGAAAAGCATGATATCGATGTCAAAATGTTCTCACACAAACACACATTCTCTCTTACTCTCAAAAATCTCATCATGTAAATTGGTGTTCTAACATTCTTCTTCGCTTTTTTTTTTTTTTTTAATATATCAACGAAAGGAAGATCTTGAAGAATTATGTATGTGGAAGTACTAAAGTCGAGAAAGGAGGCAATACACTACAACCAACAGTCTAAGAAGGTACATACTATGGCCTATTTTGAAGAAAGTTGTTGAGTGAGTCTGAAAACTTCGGTTTACAATGTTATACGTCATTAATAGTAAGAATCTGGTATTCATTTCTTTCACGAAGACATTGAAGGAAGTACGGAAATTCTAAGCATATGTAGTGTCATCCATTGATCCGAGCAGGTTAGAATTTTGTCACCTTTTAAGCAAATTCAATGAAGAATTATTGTTGCTATGTAAATTTTCTTAGAGCGACATGTTGTTCCGGTTGGTTAGTGACTTGGAATCTTTGCGCTCGTTGTTGGGTTCAACTCCTTCCTATCTGGTAGGAGTAGTTGTCATCTTGTATTTTGTAGAATTATTGTTTGGTTTCTCTGTGCCCTAACCTTGCCCGTTGGAAACTAGTCGTCAACTACGTTGAGCGAGAACCACAAGGTGAGTAGTAACATTTTAAGCTTCAATTTTCTTGTAGAATTCTGATTGGATGGTTATGAACCCTAGTTGTTACTCTTTTTATAAATTGAATTGGATTAGCTCTCTATTGTGGTATTGAGATTTCATTCTTATAGGACAAAATGAAGATCTTTATGGCAAAGTATTCTTGTGTGAGCTTGAGGATCATTTATCAATTCACTTTTTGCGGTGGTTCATGTTGTAAAATCAGATTCGGACTTGCAAATAATGATCTACTGTTGATATCCAACGGTTGAGATGTCGTGCTCTGTATTATGCTCTCCGCTTCTCTCCTTCTATTGACAATCTTGGGAAGATTAGAACTTTTGTCTCTCGGCATTCATCTGCTAAATAAATTTGGAATCTAGTTCGATTACAATTGAATTGATCTTACCAAAATTCGAATGCTCCTTAGAATTTTATTACAAATTTTGGGACTTCTGTGTTGAATTGATAATGATTATAATCAATCAAACATTTGCCACCATGCATGGTTTTGGATCTATTACTCCATTTGAAATGGAATGTCAAAATTTTTGAAATCTTATTAGCATTTAAAACCTTACGAGGTTTATGCAGAATGTTCCTCAAGTATGATGTAGGTGGTAATTTACTTTTGAGAGGCCTCCTACGGGATATTCTGTTAAATTAGGTTACGAGAATACATGGCGGTGAGGCTGCAGAAGGTGGTGGAGCGGTGAGATCCCGTGGGGAAGATACATTGCTCTTCATCGAGATATGAGAAAGACATGTTATCTTTCCTGTTGTACTCATGGTCTTACTAATGCGAGAATCTGAAGAGCTAAGAATAATGAGGTAAATATCTTGTATATATACATGCAAAATTTTATTTATAAAAAAATGATGATATACCTATGTAGGATATGCGTATGTGATTTCATACATTTGTACATGTCTAGGCTATATGTTGACAAGTGGCAAAACTTCCTACCTCTGCATTGGATGTAATGTACCTCCTTTGGAAGATGAAGAAGATAAATTCAGCGAGCAGAGAAAAGGAGGCTTTTGTCCATTAACCCCGAAGAGGTGGGAATATTTCTTCAAGCTCTCGGTTACCCTCTATCAACATTGATTTATATTCTCTTGGGGATAGTTTGTGATGTTCTAGGCTAAATTCAATGATGACACCTCGTTGCTATTTTTATTGGTATGTGATATAAGTATTCTTTGCTGAATTACGAAAAAAATCCACGAAGTAACATTTGTTTATTGATGTGATGTGGCGGGCTCGACATGTTGGCAAAACTAGATGTTTATCGATGATTTGGAAGAAGGCAAGGCAGAATATAGAGGAACTGAAGCTCATCTTAAATTCAGATCGTGACATATTTGAAAAAGAAGCCGAGGTGAGAATTTTTTATGGTTGTGCCTTTTTTCTGCTTTAATATTATTTTTCTTTATGTTAACATAAGGGCTTCTTTTGTTTAGGGTGATTTGAAGGACAAGTGGAGAAATATGATACATTACTAACTCTTAAAAAAAGAAGATGGTCTCGGTTTGTATTATAGTTGAGGTATCCCCCCAAGTACATTGGAGAGAGGTTGTTAAAATACAAGGGGTTGGCTATAAACTCTTTACTTATCTAAAAAATGGCTTTAGAAACTTTTGTATTGAATAGTTGCTATCATATTTTGTAGATGTAGTTAATGTTCTAACAAGGTAAGGTTTGTAGGGTAACCGAAAGGACGGTTCTTGCATGTTGATTGATTCTTCATGGTTTTCTACTCTACTTTATGGGTCTTCAAAAAGGAAAAAGAAAATATTGATTGCTTGAGTACAATGTTGGTGCATCAGATTTCTTCTTCTTCTTCTTCTACTATTATTATTTATTTATAATTTATAATTTATAAATTTTTTTTTGAACTTTATACCAAATGCGTTATGTGATAGATAGATGAGAGTGTAATCATGTTACTAATCGGTATAATAACATGTCAAGAGCCTCATTATTTTATTTTTAATTTTGTTTTCGAACTTAATTTATTTATTATTTTAATAAACATCAATTATTAGTTCTTAATAATTGTTTATAATGGTATTTTTTCAACCATATAAAATTAGCACAACGTTAAAAATAAAAAAAATAAAAATAAAGGCTATGGTCGCGTTTTTTGAACGTCACTATATCCCTACCCCAACGGTTAGATTTTTAAAATGTATAAGTGTCTTTAATGGCTTTTCCAAAACGTCGCTAAATGTCATAGTGACGTCACAGTACAATTAGGTAGCACATTTGGCGGCGTTTTTAAAAACGCCGCCTATAATAATATAACGACGTTTTTCAAACGCCATAAAGCTATAGCGACGGCCGCGTCGTCGGCGTTTGGTACTAAACGTCACAAAAAAAATTAGCGACGTTTTTAGTACCTATAGCGGCGTTTTTAAAACGCCGCTAAAAGTCCATTTTCCAGCAGTGATCTATACAGTTGAGAGCTGAGGTTACAATGCTTCTTAAGCAATTGGATTTCCCGATTTGTGTTAAAACTATTTTTAAGTTTTGTCAATCAAACTTATTTATTACTTGCTTTACATGTTTTATTCTTTTAAGGAATCTAGTCATTTTGTCCGTCATTATATTACGAAATAGCCTTAATAAATATTGCCAAATATTAAAAGTGAAAAAGATAATTCTACATATTGAAACAGTGAAACTCTTAGTTTGAATCTTATTTTAAGTGGATATATTATCATGTAGAGAAAAAAAAAACCTTGATTAGGGAAGTCTATTGCTGTAAAAAAATCTAGGTGAAAGTTTCTAGTACTAAATCCATTCTACATCTAATCTCTAGGTGATGTCAAGTTTATTATATTTTTATGGCATGTCTGGTTTGCTAAAGGAGATCACCTTCACGGTACTTTTTGTCTACCAATAAGGTGGCTTCCTCTTTCTTCTCCTTTTAAGTCATAATTTGTATATTTCTTTGTTTGTTGTTTTCACATAATGTCCATTTATCTTTTTTTTCTTTTTATTGGGACATGCAGGGGTATCAGTTCTTTTTGGAGTGTCTTCTCAAAATTTTCTTGTTTATTGTTTATTGATGTACTTTATATTTTTTTGTTTTCTGCTTTAACAGATTTTAAATACCTCAAAAGGGTCAATAACAATCGAGTTATACAAAGAAGTTTCTCCTGAGGGTGGTTGATGAATTTATTAACTTATGGTGGGTATTGGACTCAACTCTATTATATATCGATCCGTTGTTGTGGATTCTTACTTTCATTGTTCACATGGCTAACCTTGTTGGTTTTCAAATCCTTATTTAGTTACTTGCTTACTGCACTTTCTTCCTTGTACATAGTTAATCACTTGAGGGGTTCTTTAGACATGTTAACAACTTGATGAGATGAGAGGGTTTAGTGTTATTGTGGTCTTTTATGCTTTGTCCAACATGTATTAGCTTTTATCTCTTAATGATTTTGATAATATTTATTGCATTGTTCTAGATTTTCTTCAAAAAATTATAATTTGCAACTGTTATTTATTTATCGTAGGTCAAAAGGATAATTTTGCTAAGGAAAGATCGGATTCTAGATGCAAGGAATTTGACTTGATTTTTATATGAGCCCAAAATTGAAATCTTGTTGGAAATTTTTTATTTTTTTATTTTTTGTAAGAGCATTTAAATATCCAAGTGTGTTGATTGGTGAATTTCAGAATTTTTTATTTTTATTTATTTTTTAATTTTTTTTAATTTTTATTTATTTTTTTATTTTAAAGATTAGGGTGAATTTTATAACTTAAATATGTTTTTATGAACATGTACAGTTTAATTGTTCTTTGTGAAATATTGAATTTGATGGTTTTATCAACTTTTATTTTTATTTTTTGTTATGATGTGTTTGTAAATGGAATGTAAATAACCAGCTCAGAGCATTTTTATATTAATTAAATTATGAAATAATGTAAAACGTGGCGTTTTTGTTCAAAACACCACTAAATCCTGCGACGTCATCAGTTATAGTGACATAATTATTTAAGCAGATTTAATAGTATACCGGCGTTTATGAAAACGTCGCTATAAGTATCAGTGACGTTTATAAAACGCCTTATACCTATAGCGACGGTCGTATCATCGACGTAATAGAAAAACGCCGGTATGGTATTTTGGTGGCCGCTTTTACCACTTATAGTGGCGCTTTTGAAACGCCGATAAAGGTAGTTTTTCCTGCAGTGCACTACAACAAAAGTTCCCTACAGCCACGTTTTTTAGACAACGTTTTTTGACAAACGCTGTGGAAGGTGTAAAGTGAAATTAAAAACACGCGTTATCCTCTTTTAAGCACGCGTTTCACTTTATTATAACGGTGTTCCGTCTCCATTTTTCTTTCCGTCTCTGTCATTCTCTCTCTATTATTTTCTCTAGTGCTAGGGTTTTCTCTGTCTCTCCTCATGCTCCTTGAGAGATTCATCAGGTTCGATTTCTTGTTCAGATCTAATTCTAAATCCATATCTAATTCTAAATCCATCGATTCTTGAATCGATTTAGGTGAAATTTCTTGACGATTTTTTGTTTTTCTTAATTCTGATTCTGATAATTTTGCAGAGGAAGATGGACCGGTTGAGTTGCACGAACGCGAGGTTACGAGACCGAGAAGTGAAACAGGATCGAGATCATGGATCGAGACCGAAACTGGTTGAGTCGAAGCAAGAGGAGGAGACGAGATCATGAATACTGGGTTTTTGGAGGGATTCTATCTAGGGTTTCGAGTGCGATGGCGTTGGATGCGCCCTACCTGTTGAAGCTCCTCCTAAGGTTAGTCCTCCCGTCGCTACCACACCTCTGGTTTCGTTCTCTCTCTCTCTCTCTCTCTCTCTCTCTATTGCTTCATCAGATCTGGTCTCAAACACATGATTTACTATCTTCCTAGCTCTTCGATCTGACCTTTCTTCAGTCGAATTGTACTCTTTTTAATTTTTTCAGTTGCTATTTTTGGTTTGCTCTCTTTTCAGCAAAGCACATAGAAATTAGGTCTTGAAAAAGCTGAAAAATGCTAAGCTTGTTTGTCTTGGCCCAAAAACAAGGTTGATTCAAATGAGCTTGTCCATTTTGAATACATGATGAGCGCTAGTTGTTTGCAGATTGCTTTTTAACACCGATTTCGTGAATTGGATGTTATATACAATATATAGTGGTTTTCATGTTGAATATATAAATTCGAAAAAAGGCTTTCCTATTCTTGATTTTTCTTGTATACATATTTGCTTTAAAAGCATCAATTTTTTGTTGTTCATCGGACTCTTCATTGATTTAATCCCATTACATTCTCCAAGTTATGAGGAAGAAAAATGAAGAACTAACACTAAGAGCTATTAAAGGATCTCTTGATCTTTGTGTATGTGGTTTCGGGAATCATGCCAAGAAGTTCAAGCATGTCAGTTTTCTAAAACCATGGTGATTTCCTTTTAGAAACTTCAGTAAAACTTGATAATGGGCAGATCATTGAAAGCGAGTTGATTGCCTTCATATGGCTTACTACAGCGGTCATCTTCAATCTTTTATGGAGACATTCAATAAGTGTGAATGTTTTGACTACGTTTGTTTTCTTAGAACTATGCTCAAGTCGTGTGCCTGTACTTACTCTTCAGACTTTAAAGGTCTGTGTCAGTTTCTTGTATATATTAGTTCAATCCTCTTTTGGTTTGTTTTTCCCATGATTAACTTTTAGATGATCATCTCTGGGCAAGCTTGCTTTGCAAAGGATGGTGATATGTCATTTTCCTCCTCCTCTTATCTTAGTACATAGCTATCTTTTGTTGAAATTCAATATGGGAAAATGGTTTTTCTCTTCAGCATACCTTTTATTTAGTCTTCACACCAACCACAAAGGAAGGGATCAAAATTAGCTACTTTAAGAATTTAAGCAGGAGACCATTGTTATTTAGATGAAGTCTGTGTTGTCCAAAATGTAGAGAACTTGATCATTTGATAATTTATGGTGGAAAATGTATTGATTAGAAAGAAACAACACTAGATTGGCTAGAGATCAAGTTAGGCATGCCTCTCGCTTCATGGTTCCACCCATACCATTACCAAATTGATTCAAAATCACAGAGAATTTATCTTGTTACCTTTGACTTAGATCTAAGAGCACCTCAGCCCTCAAAATTAAACCCATAATATGCAATATTAACATGCATTAATAAATAAAACAAGTCAATAATATTAATCATCAGTACTTTTATTGAAAAAGCATGTAACATCAAAGTAAATGCCCTAAGGGCTTACATCTTGCCAAGCTAACACTTGGACACAAAAATATATGAGTTCTAACTCAATTACAAATAAAGCCCTTGGCTTGAATGTTTACATGTAATTCAAATAAAACAAATAAATAAACAAAAGCAGTCTTCAAGTCCAAATCCTCACAAGCTATGCTCTTGGAGGTAATGAACACTGAACACGAAAATAAAGTTCCCATATAGGGTGAGCCTGACCAGTGAGAAATACTAAACCAAACATATGAATTAACTAAAAGAGCATCCGATACATGGTTAACAGGGATAATCAATCTACAAATTCATGACACGAATGTCTATATTGTCTATGACACATTGTCTATGACACAATTCACTTTCAATTATCTGAGACATGGCTCGAACTGCCAAATAATTCAACAAGGATAACAAATCAAGTTAAACCCTTCTTATAACATAACGGATACACATGTTGGTGTTGCATCAATCTCAAACAAATACCCTTCCATACTTCCCAACTGATACACATTTTAGTGATGTATCATATCATCAATAAGCACACATAAAAGTGATGCTAATAGAGTCCATCCCCTATCTCCTCCCAACAATTCCGGTTTAGAGGTTCATCCCCTATCTTCCCCTAAACCGTGGAGTTCATCCCCTATCTCCTCCAAACCAAATGCATATGCAATGAAATACACAATTGCCATATACAACACATAATCAATACATGAATGTTCTGTATTAATTCAACAGTCAAAGTAAATGACTTAATTCTAGTTATACTTAAGCCACATGCAAGGTCTACAACAATCACGACTATCCTCCACCGATAGCCCAAAACAGTTATTTCTAAACAAGAAATAAATACATCAATGAATGTAAATCCAACATTCTCATAGGTAAGTATTTAAACTACCCAACTATATCATCAATTCACTAAATTTCCCCAATTCCATGAATTAAACTAAATTCCACATTCTTCCCTTAAATTAATTATACAAATTAATCTAAACCAAAACCCTAGGGTTTCTCCCAAAATTACCAAACTACCCCCACATACCAAAATACCAGAACTTAAGATTAAAACGTATAAATGGAGTAGGAAATCCCTACCTCGAAGCAAAGAACTCGAATGGAGAAGATGGAGATGATGACCCAAGTACCAAAGTGCTCCAAACCCAAGATTGTTCCAATTGGAACGAAGCCCTCGACTTACTCTACCTTTCTTCCAAAAGAACTAGGGTAGAAAACCACTGGGAATAGATCAAATCTTAGAGAGAGAGTAAAAGTAGAGAGAGAAACTCTCAAGGGGCTGTTTTTAAAAGTTAAGAGAGAGAAAGTAGGTCAAAAAGTGATTTTAAAATGCCTTACATTGAATTTGAAATCACAGCAGTCGCTTTCGGCGGAAGACACTACGCTCGAGCGTAAAGAACAAAAACTTGGTCCGCTCGAGCGCAAAAAGGTCCGCTCGAGCATACTTTTCCAACTCCCAGAACTCACACCCAAGATACCTTTGTCGCTCGGCGCAAACAATCGCTCGAGCACAAACCGCTCGAGCGCATGAAACCCGCTCGAGCGCAGAATACACACCTGCAGAAGTTTTGCAGGGTCACAAAATACTGGAAGTGTGAAAAACCCGCTCGAGTGCAAAAAGGTCCGGCGGAAAGAAAAAGCAAAACAAAACGGCTCAATAAAATAAGGTCCGCGTAACATGAAAAACACAACAGGCGGTGAATTTGAGACTTTGGTTCAACCAACTGCTCCAAACATCCTATAACTCCAAATGAGAAAATAAAGGGCGACAACAACAATTACACAATGATAAAATCTCTGAACCTCGTCAGGATACAATAAACAAATGAGAAAAAGGAATTAAGCTATAGAGCCGATATATCGAAAAATGCAATTTTAAGGCTGTACAAATCTTGTTGTCTTCAAAGTTTTAGATTTGTTTATGCTTATTCACGATGGTTGGATATTGCTTGTGGGGAGCATCTCTTGTTGTGGCCTCGAGATGGGTCACTTTACGTGGGGTTAGTCTATTTACAAAGCATTGTTCTTGAATTTGCTACCTCTTTGAGAAAATTATTTTTCACTTAGTAATTGAATGCCCAATATTGTTGGCAATCTTTCTAGGTTTATTAGTCTATACTACAACATACGCTAAGGAAAATTTTGGCGATAAATTTATAACTCTTTTTCTTGCTATTTTTTTGTGGCTTCTATTAAAAAGGAGATATTATTACAATTCAAGGATTTGATTAAGTCATTGTGTTTAAAAGTGATCTATTACTTCTTATTTGCGTCATCCTCGTAAATAAAATGCATGAATAACTTTACGCTAGGCAAAACAATAAAGATATTGAAAGTAATTACGTGATATTTACAAAGGAGGCGGTAATATACCCTCATATTATATTTATGTTCCAAGGAGTACTTGAAAAGTTTATCATTGATTTTCTTGTTATGAGATCTTGACATCTGTTCGAATTACAAATCTGAGGGGCGCATTTTGTTTCACTACTTTTTCCCTACCTTTGATATGTTTATGCTCAAAACTCATTGAGTCCATGACACTTTTTCTTTCAAAATTAAATGTAGATATAACATTATACATTTGACCCGTTATCTGAGTTTTATTAGCTTGGCGTGACACAAATGACACTGGTGTATCTTGTCCACCATGCATCAAGCACAAGAACACGGTCACGATCATAAAAGGGCGCCGATGATAAAGCGCATAAACCAAAAAGCGCGATGCGCAAAAGCGGCGGGAGTGATAAAGCGCCAAAAGCGGTGCGATCGCAAAATGGCGCGAGTGATAAATCTGCAAAAAACGCCGCGATTGATAAAGCTGCGAAAATGCGCGCGCGCAAAACCGCGTGAGTGATACATCGCGGTAAAACCGCGGCGATCGCCAAAAGCGGCGCGAGATAAAATCGCAAATAAATGCGATGTGCAAAGCGGTAGCGATTGATAAAGCGGTAGCGTGCGATCGCAAAAGCGGCGCGAGTGATAAAGCTGGGCAAAAGCGGTGCGATCGCCAAAGCGGCGCGAGTGGTAAAGCGTGCCAAATGGTGCGATCGCCAAAGCGGCGCGATTTATAAGCTACGCAAATAATGCGATCGCAAAAAGCTAGCGAGTGATAAATCGCGTAAAAGCGATACGATCGCAAAAGCGGCGAGTGAAAATCGCTCCAAACGTGCGATGCGCAAATCGGCGCGAGTGATGAACTGCGCAAAATCGCGGCGCGTTCGCAAAAGCGCGATTAATAAACTACGCAGAAGCGGTGCGATCGCAAATGCGCGAGTGATAAACTGCGCAAAAGCGCGCGAGTGATAAATTGCGAAAAACGCTGCGATGCGCAACAGGGCGCGAAAGTGATAAATCGCGAAAATCGGCGATCGCCAAAACGACGCGATTGATAAACCGCGCAAAAATGAGCGATGCGCAAAACCGCGTGAGTGATAAACTGCACAAAATCGTGCGTTGCGCAAAACGGCGCGATTGATAAACTATGCAAAACGGTGCGATGCGCAAAACTGCGTAGTGATGATAAAGCGCGCAAAGCGGCCCAAGTGATAAATTGCGCCAAAATCGATGCGATCGCCAAAAGCGGCGTGATTGCTAAAGCTGCGCCAAAAGCAGATGCGATCGTAAAGCGGCGAGTCATAAGCGCTTGAGCGGTCGCGCAAAACCGCGTGAGTGATAAACTGTGCAAAACGGTGCGATGCGCAAAACGGCGCGATTGATAAACTGCGTAAAACCGTGCGATGCGCAAAACGGCGCGAGTGATAAACTGCACAAAACCGTGCGATGCGCAAAACGGCGCGAGTGATAAACTGCGCAAAACCGTGCGATGCGCAAAACGGCGCGAGTGAAAAACTGTGCAAAGCCGTGCGATGCGCAAAACGGCGCCATTGATAAACTGCGTAAAACGGTGCGATGCGCAAAACGGCGCGATTGATAAACTGTGCAAAACGGTGCGATGCGCAACACCGCGCGAGTGATAAAGTGCGCAAAACGCTGCGATGCGCAAAACGGCGCGAGTGATAAACTGCGCAAAACGCCGCGAGTGAGAAATTGCGCAAAACCGTGCGATGCGCAAAACGGCACGAGTGATAAACTGCGCAAAACCGTGCAATGCGCAAAACGGCGCGAGTGATAAAGCAGGCAAAACGTGCGATCGCAAAATTGCGCGATAAAGCACAAAAGCGTGCGATGCGAAAAGCGGCGCGGGTGATAAGCTGCAAAATCGTGCGTTGCAAAAGCGGTGCGATTGATAAAGCTGCGCCAAAACCGTGCGATCGCAAAAGCGGCAGTGATAAACATCGCCAAAATGGTGCGATCGTAAAGCGGCGAGTGAAAAAGCGTAAAGATGCGATCGCAAAAGCGGCGCGAGTGATAAAGCTGCGCAAAATGCGTGCGCGCAAAAGCGGCGCGATTGATAAAGCGCAAAAGCGGCGATCGCGCAAAAGCGGCGCGAGTGATAAAGCTGCAAAATCGTGCGATCGCAAAAGCGGCGGGAATGATAAGCTGCGCAAAACCGTGCAATGCGCAAAAGGGCGCGATTGATAAAGCGCGCAAAAACCGTGTGATCGCCAAAAGCAGTATGAGTCATAAAGCTGCGCCAAAAGCGGTGCGATCGCAAAACCGCGTGAGTGATAAAGCGTAAAAAGCGGCGATCGCGAAAACGGCGCGAGTGAAAAGCTGCGAAAACCGTGCGATCGCAAAAGCGGCGCGGTGATAAAGCTGCGCAACATCGCGTCGCGATCAAAAGCGGCGCGAGTGATAAACTGTGCAAAACGGTGCGATGCGCAAAACGGCGCGAGTGAAAAACTGCGCAAAGCCGTGCGATGCGCAAAACGGCGCCATTGATAAACTGCGTAAAATGGTGCGATGCGCAAAACGGCGCGAGTGATAAACTGCGCAAAACGGTGCGATGCGCTAAATGGCGCGAGTGATAAACTGCACAAAATGGTGCGATGCGCAAAACGCCGCGAGTGATAAACTGCGCAAAATCGTGCGATCGCAAAAGCGGCGCGATTGATTACTTGCGCAAAACGGTGCGATGCGCAAAGGGCACAGTGATAAAGCTGCGCAAAAGCGATGCGATCGCATAAAGCGGCGTGAGTGATAAGTGCGCAAAATGGTGCGATCGCAAAAGCGCGAGTGATAAAGCTGCGCAAAAGCGGCGCGCGTGGTAAGCTGCGCAAAACCGTGCGATCGCCAAAATAGCGCGATTGATAAAGCTGCGCAAAAATAGTGCAATCGCCAAAAGCGGCGCGAGATAAAGCTGCGCCAAAAGCGTGCGATCAAAAGCGGCGATTGATAAAGCGAAGCGAAATGCGTCGTAAAGCGGTAGCGAGTGATAAAGCTGCGCAAAAGCGGCGATCGCCAAAAGCGACTCGAGTGGTAAAGCGCCAAAAATCGTGCGATCGCAAAAGCGTAGCGAGTGATAAACTACACAAAAGCAGTCGATGCACAAAACCGCCGAGTGTTAAAGCTGCGCAAAAGCGTGTGATCGCCAAAGCGGCGCGATTGATAAAGTCGCAAAAGCGGTCGCGATCATAAGCGGCCCGATGATAAATGGGCAAAAGCGGTCGCGATCGTAAGCGGCGAGAGATAAACTGCGTAAAACCGTGCGATGCGTAAAGTGGCGCGATTGATAAAGCGAAAGCGTGCGATGCGCAAAAGCAGCGAGTGATAAGCTGCGCAAAAAGCGGTGCGATCATAAAAGCGGCGCGAGATAAAAAGCTGCGCGAAAAGCAAATGCGATCGCGCAAAAGCAGCGCGATTGATAAATTGGCGGCGTGCGATCGCCATAAGCGGCGCGAGTGGTGGCTGCGCAAAAAAAACCGCGATCGCCAAAAGCAGCGCGATTGATAAAGCTGCGCAAAACGGTCGCGATCGTAAAGCGCGCGAGATAAACTACATAAAACCGTGCGATCGCCAAAGCGGGCGATTGATTAAGCGGGCGAAAGCGTGCGATCAAAAGCGGTAGCAGTGATAAAGCTGCGCGAGCGGTGCGATTCGCCAAAAGCGGCTCGAGGGGTAAACTGCGCAAAACCATGCGATGCACAAAACGGTGCGAGTGATAAACTACGCAAAAGAATGCGTTGCGCGAAATGGCGCGAGTGATAAAGTGTGCAAAAGGGTGCGATCGCCAAAAGCGGTAGCGAGTGATAAGCTGCGCCAAAAGCGGTGCGATGCCCAAAAGCGGGCGATTGATAAAGTCGCCAAAAGCGGTGCGATCGCAAAAGCGGCCGCAGTGATAAAGCTGCAAAAGCGGTGCAATCGCCAAAAGCGGCGCGAGTTATAAAGCTGCGCCAAAATGGTGCGATCGCCAAAAGCGGCGCAGCGATAGCGCGCAAAACGGTGCGATGCGCAAAACGGAGCAAGTGATAAACTGCGCAAAACGGTGCGATGCGCAACACCGCGCGAGTGATAAAGTGCGCAAAACGGCGCGAGTGATAAACTGCGCAAAACGGTGCGATGCGCAACACGCCGCGAGTGAGAAACTGCGCAAAACCGTGCGATGCGCAAAACGGCGCGATTGATAAACTGCGTAAAACCGTGCGATGCGCAAAACGGCGCGAGTGATAAACCGCGCAAAACCGTGCGATGCAGAAAAGCGCCGCAGTGATAAGCTGCGCAAAACCGTGGGATACGCAAAACAACGCGAGTGATAAACTGCGCCAAAACCGTGCGATCGCCAAAAGCAGCGCGATTGATAAACTACGCCAAAAGCGGTCACGATCACCACGCCTTTTTGTGGCTCGCTAAAAACGTCACGATGCCCAAAATGGTGCGATTGATAAAGCGTAAAAGCGGCGCGATCGCCAAAAGCGCGAGTGATAAAGTCGCCAAAAGCGGTGCGATGTGCAAAAGCGGCGCTAGTGATCAACTTCCCAAAAGCGGTGCGATCGCAAAAAGCGCGAGTGATAAAGCTGCGCATAAAACCATGCGATCGCAAAAGCAGTAGCGAGTGATAAAGCTGCAAAACGTGCGATGAGCAAAACGGCGCGATTGATAAAGTTCGCCAAAAGCGGTCGCGATCAAAAGCGGCGCGCGATAAAGCTGGGCAAAATGGTCGCGATCGCGCAAAAGCGGTGCAGTGATAAAGTCGCCAAAGCGGTAGCGAGTGATAAGCTGCGCAAAACCTTGCGATGTGCAAAAGCAGTAGCGATTGATAAAGCGCAAAACAATGCGATCGCAAAAGCGGTAGCAGTGATAAACTCCTAGCGGTGCGATCGCCAAAGCGGTAGCAGTGATAAAGCTGCGCAAAAGCGGTGCGATCGCAATAAGCGGCACGATGATAAAGCTGCGCAAAACCTTGGATCATAAGCGGCACCGATGATAAAGCTGCGGAAAAGCGGTCGATCGCCAAAAGCGGTAGCAGTGATAAAGCTGCGTAAAAGCGGTGCGATCGCCAAAGCAGGCAGTGATAAAGTCGCATAAAACCGTGCGATCGCCAAAAGCGGCGCAGTGATAAAGCTGCGTAAGCGGTGCAATCGCCAAAAGCGCCGTGAGTGATAAAGCTGCGCCAAAACCGTGCATTGCGCCAAAAGCGACCCAGTGATAAACTACGTAAAATAGTGCGATCATGCCAAAATGGCGCAGTGATAAAGTCGCGAAAAGCGGTGCGATCGCCAAAAGCGGCACAGTGATAAAGCGCGCCAACCGATGCGATCATAAGCAGCAGCGATTGATAAAGCTGCGCCAAAAGCGGTCGCGAAGCGCAAAGCGGCGCGGCGATAAAGCTGGGCAAAAGCGGTCCGATCGCCAAAAGCAGCGCGATTGATAAAGCGCGCAAAACCTTGTGATCGCCAAAATGGCGGCGATAAAGCTGCGCCAAAAGCGGTCGCGATGCACAAAAGCGGCACCGATGATAAGCTGCGCCAGCGGTGTGATCGCCAAAAGCGGCACGATGATAAGCGGCGCAAAAGCGGTGCGATCATAAAGCGGCACGATGATAAGCGGCGCCAAAAGCGGTCACGATGCGCCAAAAGCGGCAGTGATAAAGCTGCGCAAAAGCGGTGCCATCCGCCAAAAGCAGCGCGAGTGATAAAGCTGCGCCAAAAGCGGTGCGATCGCCAAAATGGCAGTGATAAAGCTGCGCCAAAAGCGGTGCGATCGCCAAAAGCGGCGAGTGATAAAGCTGCGCCAAAAGCGGTGCGATCGCCAAAAGCGGCTTGATGATAAGTGCGCCAAAAGCGGTGCGATCGCCAAAAGCGGCTGATGACAAAGCTGCGTAAAAGCGGTCGCGATCGCCAAAAGCGGCGCAGTGATAAAGCTGCGCAAAAGCGGTGCGATCATAACGGCGGTAGCGAAGTGAAAAAGCGCAAAAGCGTGCGATCGCAAAAAGTAGCGAGTGATAAACTGCGCAAAATCGTGTGGTGCGCAAAAGGGCTCGATTGATAAGCTGCGTAAAAGCGGTGCGATCGTAAAGCGGCGCGATCGTAAAGCTGCGCAAAAGCGGTGCGATCGCAAAAGCGGGGCTAGTGATAAACTGTACAAAACCGTGCGATGTGCAAAACGGCGCAAGTGATAAATCGCATAAAACCGATGCGATCGCAAAAGCGGCGCGATTGATAAAGCTGCGCCAAAGCGATGCGATCGCCAAAAGCGGCGAGTGATAAAGCTGCATAAAAGCGGTGCGATCGCCAAAAGCGGCGAGTGATAAGCTGCGTAAAATCGATGCGATCATAAAGCGGCGCGATTGATAAACTCATAAAAGCGGTGCGATCGCCAAAAGCGGCGAGAGTGAAAAAGCTGCGCCAAAAGCGTGCGATCGCCAAAGCGGTACGAGTGATAAACTGCGCAAAAATGTGCGATGTGCAAAACGGCGCGAGTCATAAACTGCGCAAAACGGTGCGATCCCCAAAAGCAGTGATAAAGCGTATGCAAAAGCGGTCGATCGCCAAAAGCAGCGAGTGAAAAAGCTGCTCAAAAGCGATGCGATCGCCAAAAGCGGTAGCGAGTGATAAACTGCGCCAAACCGTGCGATGGGCAAAATGGCGCGATTGATAAACTGCGCAAAACGGTGCGATCGCGCAAAAGCGGCACAGTGATAAAGCTGCGCCAAAAGCGTGCGATCGCCAAAAGCGGCACAGTGATCAAGCGCAAAAGCGGTGCGATCGCCATAAAGCGGCGTGAGTGGTAAAGCTGCGTAAAAGCGGTGCGATCGCCAAAAGCGGCGCGATTGATAAGCGAAAGCGGCGTGCGTCGCAAAAGCGGTAGCGGGTTATAAAGCTGCGCAAAATGGTGCGATGCACAAAATGCGTAGTGGTAAGCTGCGCAAAACCGTGTGATGTGCAAAAGCGATTGATAAAGCTGCGCCAAAAGCGGTCACGATCGCATAAAGCGGCGCGATTGATAAATTGGCGTGCGATCGCAAAAGCGATCGTAAGCAAAAGCGGCGAGAGATAAAGCTGCGCATAAAACCGTGCGATCATAAAGCGGCGGGATTGATAAAGCTGGCGAAAGCGTGCGATCATAAGCGGCGCAAGTTATAAAAGCTGCATAAAGCGGTGCGATTCCCAAAAGCGGCTCGAGTGCTAAGCTGCATAAAACCGTGTGTTCATAAAAGCATGAGTGATAAAGCGCTTAAAAGCGGTGCAGTGATAAGCGCCTAAACCTAAACCCTAAACCCAAAACCTAAACCCAAAACCTAAACCCAAACCTAAACCCAAACCAAAACCTAAACCTAAACCCAAAACCTAAACCTAAACCTAAACCCTAAACCTAAACCTAAACCTAAACCTAAACCCAAAACCCAAACCCAAAACCCTAAACCTAAACCTAAACCTAAACCTAAAACCTAAACCCTAAACCTAAACCTAAACCCTAAACCTAAACCTAAACCTAAACCTAAACCCTAAACCTAAACCTAAACCTAAACCTAAACCTAAACCCCAAACCTAAACCTAAACCTAAACCCCAAACCCCCAAACCCCAAACCCTAAACCTAAACCTAAACCCCAAACCTAAACCTAAACCTAAACCTAAACCTAAACCTAAACCCTAAACCTAAACCTAAAGTGAACAAGCCATGGAAGCAGAGAAGAGTTATGAGATCGAGCCACTTTATAAAGGCTGTGGAAAATCAAAAGCAAAAAGAATCTTGAGCCATTCAAACATCCTCTCAAAAAGCGAACAAGTGCCCCATTGCCCACCTTTATAGAAAATTAATGAGACCAACGAGGTGTAGATATGCAAAATTGATTTCCAAGAGCACATGATTACCCAGTAAAACCACACGTGAGTCCATACCATTGTCTTGAGTCCTATACTTACTTCTAATAACCAAATGCCATAGTGAATCACTCTCAAGTGAAAATCTCCATAACCATTTACCAGGAAGAGCCATGTTCCTAGCTAAAATGTTACCAATAGCCAAACCCCCTTTTTCCTCAAACAACCAAACTAAATCCCAACTCACCAAGTGATCCCTCTTCCCCTCATCTTTGCCCTCCCAAAAAAAAGCTCTTATCAACTTTTCTAATGCCTTTGCCACCTTAACGGTATCTTAAACAAAGATAAAAATAAATAGGAATACCACTTAGAACCGACTTAACCAAAGTGTATCTACAGCGTAACAATAAAGCCTTACTCACCCTTTCAACCTCTTACCAATCTTCTCCTGGCTGGATTCCAAAAAGCTTCACTTCTAGAATTACCCCCCAATGGAAAACCTAAGTACTTAAACAGAAGTGCCTCTATTCCACATCCTAAAAAAGCGTCCTATTAGGCGAGATCTTCTTTGCATATTAATGCCCACCACACTACTTTTCTCCAAATTAACCTTGAACCGAGATTACCCGAAAAGTCTCAAAATCGAATAAAGGTTAACTATCTCACTTTCATCCCTTGTTGAGAAAAATATGGTATCATCATCTTGTAAATGTATGGCACTAACTCTATTCCCCCCTCCAATCTGCAAAAGACCTACTTCTCTAGCTCTATCGACCATCACCCGGTACATCTACGCCAAAAATAAAAAGAAAATGAGATAATGGGTCCCCTTATCATAATCCTCATGAGTCCTAAAACATTCTCTGGTTTACCATTAACTAAAAAGACATATTGCACGTCGACAAACATCCCCTAATCTAAGATCTCCACCGCCCACCATAACCTTTCTTGTCCAAAACAAAATCCACAAATTGCCAATCCACGTGACCACATGCCTTATCGACATCCACCTTAAAAGCAATTTCTTCCTTTCCTAAACTTCTATATTCCTCCACTACTTCATTCGCCACTAGAACTACATCTAAGATTTGTCTTCCTTTCACAAAAGCCCCTGCACCAACGACACAGTCTCCCCCAATGAAATTCTTATTCACTTTGATAAAACTTTCCCCAAAATCTTATAAAATGATGTGACCAAACTAATGGGCCGGAAATCTTCAATTCTTACCGCATTCGCTTTCTTGGGAATTAAACAAATGAATGTGGCATTTGAGTTCAAATTAAAAACCCCTGACTCATGAAATTCCGAAAAAAACTCCTAACAAATCCTGTTTCACCACCTCCCAACACTCCTAAAAGACAGCCATGGAAAAACCGTCCAAACTTGGAGCTTTGTCTCTCTCACAATCAAAAACTGCCTCCCGAATTTCCGTTTCATCAAATGGTCTTCCAAGCCATGCTGCAACTATTTGATCAATAGGTCCCCATTTAAGACCTTCAATCCCCAGTCTAGTCATCTCCTCCTTCGAATAAAGCTTGGAATAAAAGTCATAAATTCCATTGACAATCTGATTCTCCCGTTCCACCAGTACCCCTGGGCTTACTTCTAATCTCTTGATAAACTTCTTTCTTTTCCCATCTGCCATCCTATGAAAAAAATTTCAATTCACATCCCCTTCCTTCAACCATTTAACCTTTTGCTTTTTGAGCCCAATAAATTTGCTCCCTAAACACCAACTCTTCCAATTTCAATCTCAAATCGCTCCCTCCTAAAGGACTCATCCAAACCCCCCTACACCTCCAATACATCTAACTCTTCGATTTTGCTCGACACCTCCTTCTTTGAAAACTCCAAAATTCCAAAAACCTCCCTATTCCAACACTTCACATTCTCCTTGACCTTCTTCAACTTTTTCATAAACTTAAAACACTCTCATCCATAAAAACTAGCGTTGGCCCACCATTCCTCAAACTTCCTTTTAAAAGATGGATGCTCCAACCACATGTTTTCAAATCTAAAAGGCGTTGGGCCCCTTTCTTTGGACAACTTTCAAGCATAATAGGACAATAATCGGCGTTAATCTCGGTAATGATTCTTGCCTTAAATTTGAAAAAACCTTCCCACCCCATGGAGAACAAAATCTATCCAATCTACAACACACCAAATTCTCTTGCAAATTAGACCATGTAAATCTAGTATTGCACAAAGGAAGGTCCACCAACTCACAATCTTTGATAAACAAATCAAAGTCCCTCATGCCCCTAGTGGTTCAAATTCCATTGAGTTTTTCTGAGCTTTTCCTAACCGCATTAAAATCTCCCCCTAAACACCAATTAGGGGAACACAACCCAGAAAACCCATATAGCTCATCCCACAAATCCTTTCTCCTAGACATTCTATTAGGACCATAAACCCCTGTCAACCACCACTCTATATTGTCAAGATTTCGAAACCTAATTGATAGTGAAAACTCCCCCACTATAGTTTCACATTGAGAAACAACTCTCTCATCCCACATCACCAAAATGCCCCCCGATCTACCCACTGAAGGCAAACAAACCCAACTCCTATCCCTAACACCCCAAAGACTCTTCATGAACCTCCTATCACACCTTTCTGCTTTAGATTCCTGAAAAACCACTATGTCCGGTTGATTACTCCTTAGAAAATCCTTAATAACACTCCTCTTTCTCCGAGAATCCAACCCCCTCACATTCCAACTAATAATCTTCATTGGGAAACATTTTCACCCGTAGTTACCTCCCGGCGTCTCTCATAATTAACCAAACTTGCTAAATTCCTGAGTTCCCTTACCCCTTTTTTAGTGCTATCTCCTACCTTTCTACCATCTTTCTCCCTTGTAAACCTAATATTCTTACTAACTGATCCGGAAGTCCCCTTGATTTTAACTAAAGACATGCCCATAACTTGAAATGCTGCATAAAACAAAGCACCTCCTCCTCCTCAATTGGGCAAGTCTCATACTTAATTCCTTGACCAACTCTCAGTTTCTTCAACCAGTTACTAAAAACACAGCCCTCCTTGTCAACATGATTACAGAGATCCCTCCACGATTGTCATACATGTGACCTTGAATACAATTAGCTTGTAAAGACTTCGAGACACAACATGACTCATTCATAATGGCCCTTAAGGTATCTATGTTAACCCCTTGTTCATGAATATCCCTTGATGAGATCTGAAGAGCGGGACAAATCAGCCCAAAAGAATGAATTGAAGAATCCCCAACCCTAGCCCTTTCCCGAGAAAAGAAATAGAAGAAACGAATGGCTTGTACCCTTGAGCGAAGATGAAAATGTTAAAACTTTGTTAAATGAAGGGTGACTGATTCGAGAGAGTTAGAAACCTACTCGATATCCTCACCGTCGGTAGTACAATCGGCATTGAAAAAGATTATTGAGAACCCAATCTGATCAACTTGCTCATCCTCCATCTTGTCCCCGCCGGTTTGAGAATCGAACTCTCGGATGAACCATACTCTTCAAAGCTTGCAATACCTCATGCGTGTCAAAGCGACCCTCTTCCAAGTCTGAACCATTTTTAGAAGCCAAAATAATCTCTAGCAAGTCCTCGGCCACCGCATTGAAACTCTGAAAATCCTACATGATCTATCCACAATATCGTTCGACCCTAGTTGTGCCTTCTCTATGCTAAGGTCTTCGTGAATGATCGTTGCCTAGGACGATTGCAATCGACTAGTTACGATGCTTGAAGCGAAGGGTCTACTCTGTCTCGATCCTTGAAAATCCTCTAAGCCCATCGACACCAATGACTCAAAAGCATTAACCGTGAGGCCAAAATAATCGGGCTATCCTTCGCCTAAACCCATCTCAAGAAACCTCCTTGGGTTGGAAATGCTAGGGGCGAATTTGGGTGCCCTAATGGCGAATTTCCCTATCAAGTAAAAAAAAAAACAAAGTTACCAGCGGCAATTAGGGGCATTTGAGCCCACGGTTTTAGGAGCCACCAATCATTTTCCAAGCCCTTAATCTGTCACAATCCCTAGGCCTCTGTCTTTAAAACAAGGAAGCGTATTGGGGCCCTCATTAATATCTGGCGACATTCCTTAAAACTTTGAAAATCATTAGGGCCGACCTCATCACATGCTCCAAAATTAAAATGTTTATTTGAAATAACCAAATCGTAAGGTGAGCCTTTGTTTGAGCAACCCAAAAGTTAATCAAGCACTCTAGCGATTACCCTTTCGTCTCTTCGCTTCTTCCATTGCCATCATCCATTTTGCGATCCACCACGACTTCTCACCTCCATTCGCGTCTCATGGTTAAGCTTAAGACCCTTACTTCTCCTTTCTCGATCTTGGAATAAATGTCAAGCGGTTGAAAACTCCATTCTTGGTGAACCTCCGTCTTCCACTGGGCTTTGTTAATGCCTTTAATCGTACAACGACAGAAACTCCTTCCACTTGAACGTCAATAGTCGTCGATAAGAAACCATTACCAATACTTTTGACTTTCAATCTTGCCTCAAAGAGATTTATAAAAGACCTGGTTCTACTATCCACCTCTAGACCTCCACACTTCGTTCCAATCCATTCAAAAATCGTGTTAGTCCAAAAACTAAAAGGTAAATCACAAATTGAGACCCATCCCCATTTGAAGCAATGACATTGGCCCTCTTGTGCTTTTCATCTAACGACTCTCCAAACTCACCGCAATGCTCCTATAAAAAGCAGGTCCTAGCCACCATAGTAAGCCTCCTCCTCAATGCTTTTTGCAACAAGCGAGCTCTGTTTAATTGAAAAGGCCTCGAGAGAAATATTAGATTTAAAAGATCAACATAGCTCCTCCTCAATCTGCCCATTCATCCAAGAAATCGGTTCTAGTCGAGACCACCACCTTACACATCTCCATAATAGAGCTCGCCTCCCAAGGGATCTATTTTAGAGACCTGATACATACGAAACTCCTCTATTTGCCCTTGTTTTCTGCTGAACAGAGTTGTTCACTCTTGGGATGCCTGTGCGAGTCTTTGATAAATCAAGGTCACTTGGATACTTCCTTTCCCCATCGTCCTTAACCCTAGAATCTCCATGAATAATTCTTTCAAACATGTTGACCATTGCCATCCACTCTTGACCATCAACCCTTGCCGGAAGAATAATGTTACTTCTTCGTATCTCGGTCACACATTTAGACAACTCCCCAAAGACACCACCCTTGTTCTTGTATTTACGAAGGCAGAATCTTGGCGATACTTATTTGGAAAATGGTCGATCCTTGCGCCATCTCCAAACACCGCATAAACCTGCATTGCCCAAAACCCCAAATTGATCTTGATAGAATAACTTCTAAGTCGATTCCTTTCAATGATCTCCACTAAACTACCTCTGGATTCTCTATCAATCTGAATGATGATAAGCTTTTGTTCAATACGTAACTCTGAAGCTCCCCCACGAAACTTCTACATTTTTTGTTTTCGTTTTTTTTTTTTTTTTAGTTAACTTTGAATAAAAACCTTCACTCTTCGATTTCAATCCACATAGCTGTTGATTATCTCCTTGATGAATCTACCAATCTGGTTCTCACTACTCATTCCTTGCGACGGCATCTTCATCATATTCACCGCGAGCAATATGCAAGCTAGGGCAAAGGTTCCTCTGTCATGGCTTTTATCATGCCGCTAAGAGGTCCATTCTTCACATTATGGCACAACTTAGAACACTTTTAGGACTATGAATGGATTAAGGATTTGAGAAGTGATATCCTTCCTATTTTCTTTCCTTTTGCATGTCATTCCTCAAATCTTTGATCCAAATAGAGACAATTTTCCAATCAGCAAGATAGCATTTAACCTAGCACTGAACATATTACAATCAAAACAGCAATGACCTTCCAAATCTGGAGTGTCTTCAATTATGTACAAATAAATATAGATTCATGGGAGTAAGCTCTAACAACAGTCAATTCACTAGAATTTATAAAATTTCAAGTAACAACAATACTGTTCTACAGAATTAGTCCACAACCAACTTTCATAGTGAGGAAACCAAAACAGTTGAGCCTATTTACCATTTACCCAATCATAATTTGTTCAATGCTCTAAAAAGTTGAACACCACTTTGCCAAAAGCCAAAATTAGGCCATTCAACCAAAACTAAGAGCAAACAAAGCTATTACCTAGGTCCGAGGCATCCAATTAAAACCATAGCTTGGACAATCCCAAGTACCAAAAGGATCGACAAAGTAATTGAGATAGCATTGCATTACATTTGGATGACACCCACCCATTGCTTTTGATGCTAGTTTGAATCTAGCCAAAAGACGGGTTATACTTTTGATGCCCCATTTGAATCTAACTATAATCAATCTGCAACAACTTTGGTCCCTTGATTTTCAACTTTGCTCTCCTAACTCCATTTCTACCAAGCACATGTGGTGCATGCCTATAGGTACATTCCATATAATCTTTGTTGCAATAAAGTCTCTTATTACCAGTTGATAGAGTGTCGATGAATGGTAACATTAGATATTGATTTAAGGAAACAAAAACATTGAAAATTAAGCAATAATAATCATTCGAGATCGTTTAGGTAGCGAAATACTTGTGCAACATAAAGCTCTAAAATGAAAAGTTATATACTCTTACACCATTTTAAAGGTTTACAAAAACAAGGGTTGTAAGCGAAGACATCACTCAAGTAACGGTTACAATGCATGCATTAACTTCAAGAGGAGCAATAAGACCCAAGGATTCGATTACCTCCTTATAGAGTCTGACACCCCTACGGTGGAGCTCACGACCCGGCGACTGAGCTTGCCACGATAAACAAGTTCAATAGTCGGGCCACTGACTAATAGAGAGGTCACAACCTCGTTAAGCATGCTATAAATCAAACATCTTGTGATTCAAATGAGTCTCAAACGAAGTTTTTTATTTTTATAACATGAAACCAAGGGTGGTTTATTGTGTTTTGAAATAAATTTCTTAGAAAAACAAACTCAAAAATTAATTTTAAATAGGATATCTCCAAGAAAACATCCCAACTCAGAGATAATTAATGAAATTATAATTTTCTAAAAAAACTTCAATGCCTCATCTTTTATCCAAATTTTGCAAAATGGCGAAACTCAATAAGTCAATTTGTTAAGGTAATTAAGAGCTTTAAAGGGGTCTAAAACTCTGCCTTTATATACTTTTAAACTCCCTTTTTACTGCCTCATCAAAGATTATGGTTTTGTTTGCTCTCCAAGCATAATTTTTATCTTATCCTAATACTTCCCACTCCAGCCAATCCCGAAATAATCCTTTTTGAAGATTCTATTTTTTCAAGAAAATCAAATAAGGATACATGCTAATTCACGAACAAAACATTCATTGATACATGCTATCTTTTAGGATTATACATTTTTCAATTCTGAGACAAATCCATTAGAAACATGAAATTCAGATCATGATACCTTAAACTAAATTCAAAGTTACATATATTGTAGGGGGTTTCGATTATGAAGAGGATTAGAGGCAAAACTATGTTAATGGCCCAAAGAATCTGGGTTGGTCAGGAGGATGAGTGGGTCAAGGAGGGTGGAGCAAGTAGTTCAAGAAGAAAGTAATGTATATATAAGATTCTAAGTCCCAAAAATCCTCTTCTTGGGCCTTGGAAAATGGGTCCTATTTATAGGTTTTCCTGAAACCTAAAAGAGTAGCAATTCACAAATAATATAGGGACATGTACTTGAGAATCACATGTGTACTTGGGCCAACTAAAATGGATCCTTTTATTTTTTATTTTTTAAAATAGAAAGCATTTTAAATGGACTATAGAATATTATTATTATTTTTTATGAGAAATGTAAATAGTGAATAATAAAAATAAAAGCACTGAAAAAGTTACTCTATAGCTTATTTAATAAAATATTACTTTTTAAGCAACTTAAATCTATAATCCAACGTATATACCAAATAGATTATTAGCAGCCTTCGACAGTTAAAGTTATAATTTATAATCCATTAAGTTATAGAATTTATAATCTATTAAGTTATAATCTATAATCTATTTTAATACCTTACACCAAATGCTAATTACCATTTAGAATAAATTAATTTGAAATTCCAAACTTTTTCTAAGAAAAAGAAAGACTGCTCTCCACACAAATTTCTTAGCTTGACTTGTCGGAATTATAAGTTGCAACATCTCAAAATCTGGCAAGAATATTGACCTCTTCCTCCTCTTTCTCTTTCTCTAAGACGCCTCTCTCTCTCAAACGATCGCTCTCTCTCATCTCATCTCTCTCTCTCTCAAACAGATTTGTTGGAATCAAACCGGTTACGGGAGTATAGCTTTTATTTTTAACACATTTGGAGCTCGGTGCTCAATTTTCGCCAGGGAAGATTCCATTCTCCGACGTGGAAAGTCTTGTGGTGGAGCTCAACGCCAGAAATCCACACACCACCGCCAAGAGATCGAAAGCCAATCCTCCTCTCATCACAAGGCAAGTCTCTCTCTCTCCAACCGACGCTGTCGGAAAGTGGGGTTTTCTCTCATCAATCAAATTAAGAAAAAGATTCATCTTCGCCTCTCGTAATCCCATTATCGCAAAATTAGGGCTTTCGATTTTGGCAGTTGTCTTGGCTTCACTTCGTGTTTAAACTAGGTTTGGGATTCATATGGTGTTATCTCGCAATTTGTGATTTATTCTCGTTTGATGTTATAATCATTCTCTTGGAATTATCTATTCATAATGCTCATAATGTAGCTTGTTTACTCTCTCGATCAATTTTCGTAACAACCGGATTTTATAGTTGAATATTGAGTTTCATATTATAGCTTATGGAAAAACCTTTTATTTTATAAAACAAAAATAAAACTCAACAACGTTTAATCAAAGCCATTTTCTTTTCATTTTTGGCTCAACTTTACATGGTCGTTTGTTATGTTTTTGTTGATGGAATCCTTGAATTGATCTTTGGGGTATGTATTTATTGATTTTCTCTTGCTGATCTGCAGTGCTTCAAAATATTTTGAAGTGAGAATTTTATATCGCTTTTGTTTTTTTGATAGTTTGATATCTACTTGTTTAATTACTATATATGTATATATTCATATCTATATATATATATATTATTTTGCTCTTTAGAGGATTTGAGTTGTGTTGCCTCTTTCTGAAATTTAGGTTCCTAGGGTGTGCGTAAGTATATGTTGTCTGGATTATGAATGATTTTTTTTGTGGGTCAATTGGGTAAAAAAATTAGAGAATAATTAATTAAAATTAAAAATTTAGGGTTGGATTCTTTGTTGTCTCCGGTGGTTTGTATTCCCCATCAAATAAGGATGTAAAGAATCAAATTTGGTACTCAATGATGTTTAAGCACCTTGAAACAAAGTTAATTTTAAATAAGAACCTATTAACTAGGTGGATGCTATTATTCCTGCTTAAGATTTTGTGCTTGCTGGTTAAAGCTACAAGGAATATCTCAATGTAATATTTAAGATGAGAAACAACTGTCACGCTTCCCGATTACTTACCGCTCACGTGAATAAGCCACCAATTTGATGAACAGTCAAATAGCACTGTGGTAAAATGAATATAATATAGTCACACAATACATGCGTTTATCCAATTTTATAAATTCTAAATACAACATTTATAGCTCTAATGAATGTTCTAGAACTAAAAACATACACAAATGTTATAAATTGTATTGAACGCCCCGCGCTTATATTATGCACAAGGGTGTAACCTTCTACAAGAATGGCACACACGACCAATCAATAACATAAATACTGCCAATGGCCTACAAATAACCGGGAACTAATTCATCTACACAGTTCAACACAACTTCACGCTATAGTCCATATCCACACATGTACACCCTGAAAAACATTTTCACCACGTAGGTCAAGCTTTATGCCTAGTAGAGAATATTTCAAAAACTAAACATGCTCCACCAAGCAGTAAATGATCATGATGCAATACATATATACCAATATGCCCAAATGCATTTTCAAATCTATTTGATTTCTCAACAAAAATCCTACCTTCCAATTAAGCCAACACCTTACGCTTAATCAAATCATTTTTGTAGTTCAAATCATCTGCTTGATAGAAAATCATTTCAAAACTAATTCAGTATCTCAATACCAATCAAAGATAAACATTTGTAGAATCAAAATGCGACTACATCGCATAGTAACAAAAAGCAAATACATTGCTCAAAACATTTTCAAATGTCCTTTTCCAAAACCGCTATAATTCGTAAATAAAATGGGTAAATATCCAAACAAATACAACCTTTCACGGAAATTTCGGCCCTCAGAGGGAAACCTTAAACCGGCAACTATGTAAACATAGGCTATATATAGCACTATTATTGCCATTTCATTAAAATTTCTGCCCATTCGCGGATTGGCACCGGCGGCATAATGCTACGTTTTTTAGGACTTTTACCATGGACACTCAGTCAACTTATTTCAACGAGACAATGCTTACTTTACGGATTCACTATTTTTACCCTTTTCAATAACACAATACATGTAACTCAAAATATTATTTTTCCAAACAATGCAAATGTTTCAAAATATAATGTGAGAATTTCCAAAACATACAATTTCAATTTTCAAAATCCATTACTTGCTCGTATGATATGAATGATTTCACTGTTGCCTAATCCGCATAAACCAATTTCTAACACATGGCAATGTTAACCTCCACCGATAGTCGTATTAGTTATCTCTAATGCGATAGTTAAAAGATTTATACGTATAGAGTTTTTTCCAAAATTGTAATAACACCCAATGTTTCAAAAATTCTAATAACGTCATTCCTTTCTATCTCCTTCCAACCAAACCACTTACTAAAAATAATTTACCCCAAACCATATCATTTAGGCTTCTACAAATTGTGGTTTTTTCTTTTTAAAAATCAAATGCAAGTTTGTTTACCAAAATAGATTTAATAGCAAAATCATAACCAAAACAATCCCCAATTTGTACAAACCCCAAGCCCAAAATAATATTTCAAAATCAACCAAATGACTACCAAATATAAATAATGTAAAATAGGTCACAATATGCACTCAAACTCATTGAGTTTAGGAATAGACTCTTCCTCTTGAAGCAAAGAGGAGAACTTGAAAAAACTCAAAGTCGTATGAAACAACGAAACTCTTGGATAAAAAGGAAGCTCCTTTGACGAGATATACTAATCTTTCTCATAGGACCAAGGTGAAAAGATATCTTCTAACCAAGTAGATCTAGAGATCTATGTAAGAAAAGTTGAGTTTCTAAGAGAGAGAGAGAGAGAGAGAGATCTCACGGCTAAAGAGAGAAGAGAGAGAGAGAAAAGAAAGAAGAATGAGAGAAGGTGTTTGGGTTCTATTTATAGTGGTAGAGTAATAGCCCCAAAGTCAATGAAAAGAGTAAGTCAAACCCCAAAATGTTGGGCCCAAAACCGAACCAAAATTTCTCAAATATCTTTCACAGGGCTTCTAACCTCATGACGGTAGGTGTCGAATTTATATATCGTGATGCAGATCACATAATAGGCAAGATAGACAAGGGCTAATTCTTCGGTACCCGTGGTGTCGAATCCCTATAAAACCAAAGCAGAGACACTAAGAAAGCAAGCAGTGAAGAAGGTGGTAGTCGACCCTCGTGAAGACTCATAGTGTCGGCTAACCAGTAACAAATTTTCCAAGTTTACAAAGAAGTTTTCAACGAAAACAAGCGCGAATCTAACAATCCCAACAAGTCTCAAATCGAATTGTACTCTCCAAAAAACCAAGATACAACAACCAAACACTACCAAAATGACTCTTTTCTTTTCTCCCTATACTCCTAAATTTCCTTAAGCATTATCTTATTTACTAACTTCCATGTTCATGTTATGTTTTCTATTGTTGCAAGTCCTCAATTTCATCATACCACGCAAGTAAAAGATGTAACTCTCACGCCCAGCCGCGGCAATCAAGCGTGGTGTGCTAATGTATTTGCTTTTGCTTTTAATTGATAAATGGGCACTAGCAAAGTGGTCGTATTAATTTGTTTGTTTTAATTGATAGCATGGGATGTGCCAATTTATTTGTTTGTTTTTAATCTGATAGGAAGAAGGTGAAAAGCCAATTTATTTGCTTTAATTGATAGTACGATACTATACGGGCATGGATGCGCCAATTTATTTGTTTGCTTCTAATAGATAGCAAGACATTGTTAGTAAAATTTTGTTAAAAGTTGATCTCAAGTGCACCTTTTTCCCCAGCTTCTCTTTACATTCCTTGTCATTTTGTTGGGGGATTCATTTTCTATGGGAAAGCATATGTTTGACGAAGGTGGTGCTCGTTGGCGATGAAACAGATTTTTCCCGATGAAATTGCAAAAATTATGAATATTTGTTTTTCATTTTAACCGGAATGGTAATTTCACCTCAAATATAGATTTTTTTCATTTTTTTTCCTCAAGAAATCAAATGTAATTTTAGTTTATTTGTGCAGTAGTACTTTTTTGACACTCTTCTAAATGTGTCAGGAAAAGTTAATATTTAGTAACAAATAATTTTTGGATTAATTGTTATTTAAATTTGTATTGACTCAAGGTTGCTTAATATTGTTGATAAGAATGGAAAACTAAGAAGAAAGATGACGCATTTAAAGCGGGTCAAATTTGACCAACAATTGAAACGGATATTTGAGACTTTCAGAATTTGGACAACTTCGTGGTTTTGGTTGGATTCAAAAGCACGACTAAGACGCAAAGCAAGCTTTGCTCCATAAGTTGCAGGAAGCTCGCTCAAATGCCCGTAATCCCAAATACGAGAGAACAACATGTCCATTACATTGCTAGGGTCGATAGATTGGTTTGGTTGGATCGGAACACCAATCTACCCAATGAAGAGTAATGTTTTTCCCTAATGCCGCCTCCATGTATTAGTTATCGACTAATGCAAAGAAATCATCACGGAGTTGCGTATATTCAAAGCAATATTAGGAAGACAAAGAATCAACTAACGAATTTAGCGAAATAATTGGTCGCGAGCATGGTCTTTTTATACAATGGTTTTTTGAGAGGCAATGATGTAATGCAGTTAAGTAGAACGGTTGCTAATTAGAGATCATGCATTTGTTTGATCAGTGCTCGTTTAGCTAGCGGCATTGTCTTCCTGATGAGAGAGATGATGTAAACCGTAGGGCGCTTATTAATGAGTTTGGCTATGATGGCATCCTCAACCAATTTACTCCGGATGCACAGTGTTGTTGGAACAACCCACCAGGAGGAAGCGCCATAATTTTAAATTTGGTTAATGGGCGATTTCATGTTCGTGGACAATTGTGAAAAGTTGTAGTAATTTTATTTGATTCAATAGTTTTGTTATTAGTCGCTTTTTTTATTTTTTCTTTTTTTTAAGACAATTGTTGTTAACGATGAATATTGAATTTGTTTAGATACTACTGATGAATGTAAAATGTTCAGGTTTTGGAATCTTTATTTTAACGTATATATATATATATATATATATTTATATTTATGAAGACTATTTTAAGTTGGATTTATCGATTGACACAACTTATGAAGTTGTTTGAATGTTTATTGGGTTCTAAGGTTGTATGGATGCGATTGAAACTTTTTTCTTTCAATTAGTACATTGTATTTCATTTATGTAGGCGTGAATTGTCAGTTTTGAATTGTGATTCTTGCTTGGTTTTACAGTAAAGATATCAAGTTTGACCGCTCTTGTGTAATATTACGCCCCCAAATCCATCTCTCTTCATATAAAGACACTTTCCACTCAAGCTACCCGGCCTAGTTTTTTCTTTCCTTCCTTTCTTCATTTTTCATTGTAAATAGAATGGAAAAAGGTATGCATAAGGCATTGCCATTACCACTCTACATGTCACGATAATTGTTGTATCACTTTTACCTTCCGCCCAAGTGTATCTATCTAGACCACCAATTTTGAAATTTTATGGCATTTGACATCTTCATAATGATTTTATTAGCCTTTTTGTATTGAACATGTCATCAAGTTACGCAGTAAATATAAACGAGCCATGTAGGGATGCCTCTTCATTATTGTGGACACATAATTCTATTGGTATTTCATGAAAGAAAATCTACATTGGCTTTAGGTTGACAATGAGAAGCTAGATGTAATTTGTTTGGCTCGATTTGACATTGAATGGATTTGGGTGAAATCCCACAAATTAAATGGACAAAGAAAGTCTATCCTCGTTCTTACCAAATTAAATTATATTCATGTGTTGGTAAATATTTTACTTCCATACATCCTATGTATTCAATTATATGATCATGTCTTTGTGAAAGGGTCAAGTTAGACGCTTGTTGGAGAGAGAGACTTGTTTGTTGTTGAAATTTCATTATGCAAGGATACATGTTATTACTTAAAGGGGCTATCTAGTGCACGAGGTTTCCGCTATAGTGGGCTCGGGAATGGCATGATGCACGCCCAAACTTATACCGTCAAGGACATTAATGGCAAACCTTACTATTGGGCCAAGCCACCCTTTCATACACGCTATTACTTAATAGACATAAAATTGCACACCTAATAGAATTATCAATGGAAGTTTGTCCGACTTATGACTTGGTATTGATTGAGAAGGACCTTTATCTTTCTTCCCTCGATATATCTAACTAGTGTTGTTATATGTGTCTCCTCGCAAATATGTTCGAGTTTGTTGTTTGAACATAAGCATGCATATGTTGCTTCACTTTCATGTTTTAAAAAGATCTCAAAAAGAGTTTTTGGATAAATTTTGTCATTGCTTTTGCCGTTGTTTTATTTTTTATTTTATGTAGTATATATATATATATTTGTGGCTTGTGTTTTCCCATGGTCAACTTCTGACGAAATGTAAAATTTTTATTTTGTTTTTATCGACTTATTTTGATCCAATGCAAAGTAAGTATTGGTGGTGTTCTAACATTCAAGATGATTGCTAATGTGTTTGTCTCACAGACCGCAAAGAATGTTACTAGGAGGCGAGGCGTCATTTGGCTGCCATGGCTTCTAGGAAAAATGATGGAAGTTGTCCGTGGTTTTTGGGGGTTTAACGTTGCATTGGGACTTTACAATTCTTGCCTTGTGATGTCAATCTTAGATGTCTTGGCATTGTATTTGATCTCGATGAAACACTTATAGTTGCAAATACAATGTGCTCTTCAATTTTACAGGTATGTTTATATTAGTTCACTGTGTATGTTTATATTAGTTCTTCAATTTTACCCATGTTAAATCGTGGTGTCTCCTATTATCCTTTTGGAATTGCAACTCCCACAATGCTTACAATAATATTGATATGCACAAATGTTATTATCTAATAGTGTTGATGTCACCGATGAGGAGAAACGGAATAATAGTTCTTCACATAGTATGAATGAATAGATTTTGCTTTCTATGCCACACAATTCTCGCAACACTTGAAGGATGATTGGTTTTCCGATGGAGTCATTATTATAATAGTGACTTTTGTAATGTTATGAGAATGGGTCAATTTATATTGAACCACCGTGGAAATATGTTTCTTAGATACTTTTTGAGATTGGTTCAACCATCGTGAAATATGTTTTTATGTTTCTTCACGCGTTCTTTGCAAGATGTTAATTTAGTTCTCAAACTTTGTTGCCTATATATGAGCAATTTGATGCAAAGTGGTATGTTAATAATCTATCCATCTCTCTCTCTCTCCGTGATGCTTTACCACCAAAAGAGTTGAATCCAAAGCAGAGAAACACCGCAAAGTGGTCGATGTCAGGTTATGCTTGGGGACAAGGTAATTTCAATATCTACTTTTTAAAATTCAGTATTAGCTCGCATGAGAGCAATTTACTTTTTGCGCTTTGCAAATAACTCCCCGCATGCAATTTGTTTCTAAAATCACCCGTGGGGGAAAGTTTGTAATTACGTAGTCTTCGTATTTCCTATCTAAGTGCTATACAACAACTTATCAGTCGAAATTGCATTTGCAAATGATGTCAATTAAAATTGAAAGCCTGCTTTCTTTCAATTTTAATGCCCCTATCCTGCTCAAGAATTTAAGAAATTCTACTTTCATAAACATTATTATTGGTTATGTACTTCATATGGTTTCCTATTTGTCATGACGATATAAAACTTTACATGACGATCGTCAAGATATGGCGTGATGGTAACAGAGAGAAAGAAATGAGTTTAAAGGAAGGGATTTGGTGTGCAGATCTTGGTAGGTTTGTCAAAGGTTCTATAGAACCGCTAGAGATTTTGCATCCGGGTTGAATTTGCACTTGGGGCTTTGGGTTCATTGCTATCTTCAGAGAACTACTTGCCGAGTAGAGCAATTATGGAAGTTATAGTATTCGACAAGACAATCTTCATGCCTACATGAGGTTAGATTCGCCGCCATGAAGGCGCTTAATCATATAGACAAAGAAAACCGATGCTAACAAAACTAATGATTGAAAAGCTGCTAGAGTTAGAGTTGAAAAAGTGTAAACTTAGTCAAAAAGGGCATTCGGCTTGGAAAACAAAACTAATGATTAATGTTATCAGAAAATAAAAATGAATGTAGTCATTGGATTTCAATCCACTACAGAAATGTTAGATTTAACCGCTTAAACAATGGCATTTCTTAAACGCCGCCTTTTTTAATATTTAACGGCATTTTATAAACGCCACCTTTTGTGCTAACCAAAACGGCACCGCTATCGGTAGAAAATGCCTCCTAATGTGTTATATCTCACACCCTCTCTCCTCTTGAGACTCATTCTTTACTCTTCGCCTCCTAAAGAAGATGCCTCAAATCTCGCCACTCTCTTGCTTCAAATTTCTATGATCCCTTAAATCTCGTGAGTGATTTTAGAATAGGAATCGATTGGAATCATCTCTGATTTAATTTGTTTACCTATTCCATTTACATAGAAATCACCGAGAGGTAAACCTATCTACATCAAGCTTCGTAATCGATTTCATTTATCGAGAGGTAAACCTATTCGCATCAAGCTGCTGATTTTGATTTCGATTTCATTTTTTTCCTCTCGCCATTTTCACTCTTCTCTCGTCACCGACTATCTCTCTCTCTCTCTCACGCCGATCTCATCCACACTCACCGCCGCCGTTTTCTCATTATCGCCAAATCGACACCTACAAAGGTGGAAGAGGATGGCGGTGGTGGTGCTTGTTGAAGAAAAGAACAAGAGACGAGATCTCAAGGATTTTAACTAACTAAAGCCGATTCAAGGTTTCAAAGAACACCGATCCAAATATGGGGGTTTCAATCGATATATTGGTAAGCTCCTTCAATCCTTCCGCTTTTCAAGAAAAACCTCTTTTCATCAACTTCAGATATGTTTGTGTATGTGTGTGAGAAAGTGTTGAAGAAGAGGTCAGAGTGTTCTTGATTTTCCCCTTTGTTTCTTGAATTCTATAAATCTCACCAACAACGATGGTCAAGTTTTATGTTTCGTTTCTCTCTCTCTCTACTATATATATATATATATGTATATCCACATATCCAAGATTTGTATATTTATGTATTTGTTGTTTGTTGTTTCAAATCACGATACAATTTTATAATTAAAAGGATTTAAATACGCAATTTTAAAATTAAAAGGATTTAAATACACAATTTTAAAATTAAAAAGTAAAATAGTAGTCAATAATAATTGAGAGATTATTCATATGATTAACCTTAAAAGTTGAAACAAATATGTGGTCATGGCATTTAACATCATGAATTCACTTCCACTTTTGAGCATTTTATGTCTAAGATAAGATTAAATGTTCTCAATCAAAATAGACTTTATCAAAGTCACTATAGAATCACTTACATGAGAGAATTGACAATGTAGAAGTGTGTAATGCTTGGTTAGTGTAGAAGTGTGTACTCGTATGATTCCTTGAGATTACACACATGCCTACTTAAGGATTGCTAGTCTTCAGATTTTCAACATAAATGTGTTTTGAAATCTAAATGGTGTTTTTGTTTTGATGTAATGGCTGTTGGTTTTTGGAGCAGATTCCTTGTTCTCTCTTTGTAGTTTGTTTTTGCTAGTCAATAAAATTCTTCATTGCCGATCAAAAAAAAAAGTTGTGTTTTAAATCTAATCATTGTTTTAGTGTTAACTACCATAAGGGCTCAATCAACAATCCATCTATATCTTTATATGAGGCTTATGAGTAAGTTTAGTGTTAAACACTATCCGATGAAGAAAGTTTAGTGTTAAACACTATCCGATGAAGAACTTCCTTTATTGATAATAATTGCTCCTAGATAGTGCTACTGCCTTGGAATCTAGGGAGGAATAAATGGCATCCTCTTTTTTCTCAGATTATCAACTTTAGCAGTTTGCCATAAGTTTTCGAAAGTATGTTATCCAAAGGGCACTGAGAATTAGGATATCAAGGGGTTTGTACTTCTACTTCTCATAACATATTCTGTTTATGGCATGACCCTTCATTAAAATCC
The DNA here is from genome assembly GCA_025200525.1 of Camellia lanceoleosa. NCBI lineage: Eukaryota > Viridiplantae > Streptophyta > Magnoliopsida > Ericales > Theaceae > Camellia > Camellia lanceoleosa. The sequence continues at coordinate 107,257 of JANUSC010000353.1, read as the reverse complement.
TTTGGATTCTATTTATCAGGATCGCTAAGATTTATAAGGATATTAATTACTGCCAAAGTCAAAAAGATTTTTATTTTATTTCTTATTACTATTAGGGGTCTTTATTGTTGTAAAACCCAAGTTGTGTGTAGGATTATTTTATTGGATAGATTAGTAATTAAATTAATTTATATGGGTCATTTATTAATATCAAAGAATTAGTTATGAGATGGCATTATATTTCCTATTACTTAGATGGGTAATTTTGTAACTTTGAGAAATTAGGTTAATAAGCCCACCTATATATTGTGGCTTTAAGTCTTGGGAAACAAACAAAACAGAGGCTAGAACCCGCCCATAGGCGGCTAGGGTTTGAGAAAGTAAAAGAAAAAAAGAAAAGAAAAAGAGAAGAGAAGAGAGGTTCAAGTGAAGCTACAATAGGGATTAGAGGCAGCACGTTGGCGATTTTGGGACACCCACTGGTTAAGGTAAAATCTATCTTTACTGTTAATTATTAAGTTTATGTTGAGAAATTTAACAATCAATGCATTAAGGGGATTTGAAAGATCTATAGGTGCCTACTTAGGTTTTGAGAATTGGATGCAATGTGTAAGTGTAACTTTGGGTGGGTAATAGAAACAATGGAGTTTTGTATCATGGGTAAGGGTGTGTTTGGCTATAAAGTTGGGTTGAATGGTTTGATCTCTTGGATATTAAAGCAATACATTAATCTAATATGGTGGGGCTTTTGTGGGTGTATGTAACATGTAAAAAATAGTAATTTATTTGAGAATTTCTGAAGCCGTGATGGCTTTGTTTTGATGCTAAATCATGGGAGTTCCTAATAGACTATTGGGTTAATTTATTCTATTGTTGTTACAAGAAGAGATGGATGGGTGAACATAATAATTGTTTATGCGGTGTAATATTTTATTAGGTTTGTGAGATTGTGGTGGATCTTGGTAATTTGAGATTGGCTTGGAAAATATTATTTTAGTTGTTTGAAGGTAAGTAACCCTCTATCACTGTTGGTTCATTTTTATTCCTATCGAATCGTTTAAAATCATAAATATTTATTTATAGCTTTCATATTCTCTTAAAATAAAATATGGGTCAAGTATAAAACAATATCGAATATTATTATGAAAATTATTTGAATATTTGGTGAAACTATTCTGAAAATTGTATTAAACGTTTATTCTAAAAATATCGAATGTTTTATTTAAAAGTTGTGTATTGTTTGAATTTTGAACATCACTCTAGTCTCGACAATGATTTGGACCCCAGCCAATGGGAGTTATTTATTGGCACGTAAACTAGTTTCTTTTGGGGCTTTACCACCCCTATGTGTGGTTCTCGCCTTGTCACGCTAAGTGACCGTAGTCATTAAGACTTGGGTTTTGTGAATCAAATCATTGAACTATCTGAATATCGAACCATCGATTTGAACAACGAATTACTTTGAATTATCACATTGGCTTTTCATTTAAAATGTATTGTACATTGTTTATTTTTAGCTATGAAACCATCTTACAAATAATTGTTCATTTATTGAACTGTAGAAAAATTATATTTATTGGTTATTGATTTATTTATTTATTTTGTATACTTGATCCGGCTAGCAGTGATGGTTGGTTATTTACTGGGCTGTCTAGCTTACCCTTATTTTATTTTTCAGATTCTGAGGAGTAGAGCTGCACGGGGTTTTTACTTGTGAGAGTACCGAGAGTAGGACAATGATTTAAGTACTTGGATCATTATTATTATTATTATTTTTATTAGTGGACTTAGTGGACAATTTCATATGATAAGAATTATCTATTTGTATGGTTTTTAGCATTATGATATTAAGGATTTAATTTGAGTATTTTACATTGTGGGTTATGTGATTGGATTCTTAGCCTTGCATGCTCACTTATATGAGTGTGCGGCGTTGTCACGGAGCTTGGGGCGTGACAATTGTATTGAGGCTATGATGGTATTGGGCTCACAGATGATTCAGTTTAATGTAATTTTAATGATATTTATAAGTGATTTCAATTGAAAAATTACTTATCTTTTATGATTTTTAATATATAAATTTTTTATATAGCATTACACTAATCTTAATTATTGTTGACTTCTCTCTCTCTCTTCAAAAAAATCTAAATTCAGCTTTTTCTTCATGCAATTGGAAAGGGCTCCTTGGGATTAACTCTTGATGATTATTTGGTTTGAAGCGTAAGAGATATTTGTTCATATTTCAAGATTCAATGTAGTCGCTTCTAATTTTGCTAAGTTGACTAGGACAAGAGAAAATGCTATAATGCAATTGTTATTGAACTCATAAAATTTGACAATATTTTGTACTCAATTTGGCTTGAAGTTAATGAGGCTTACACAACATCTCTATAACCACCAAAATCACATTTCTTTTATTTATCGTTAATATCGTTAATGAGGCTGATAGAAATTAGAAATTAGTAATTATTCTTTTTATTTACGTGAATGGAATAATTTTCAACCCGATATTTTTGAAAGTGAGATAAGTAATTATTCGACCTTACAAATTAGTCGAGTGATCGCTCCGCTTCTTCTTAGTAGCTTTGGATTTTTGCAGATCTCATCGCTTCTTTTTTGGCACACCTCTCTTCTTTTATGCCCATGTGATAACAATTGATTACAATTTATGGTTGAGGTGAATCTATTGGCATGTCAATTCACATTTCGAAATAACTGTTAAGCTTGGTGATCTTCACTTCATTGTGAACAAAGGAGTGGATCTGCATCCGAATTGCTCAACGCCGCTAAATGCTTTTCGTGTCTTTCCTTGTGTTTCTCGCAACATGTGACATAAGACTAGCGCTTTATTGTTAAAGAGATTGTATATACATCCTCCTCGATGTTAGTCGTATTACTACCAGATGGTAGACACTTGGCCTATCAGACCAAGGTGTTCCTACAGAGCTAGATTTTCTATCATCGACACATCCTTTTCTTTCATCCCGACTTGTGTACAATAATCTCATCCTCAAATCTTCCGAAAAGTAACTAAATGGAGGAACTTCATGAGTAATAACTGCTCATGCCGATGTTTTGCACACATTTATTTGTTTTGTGAAAATAGGAATACCCTGCTTAGGCTTCACCATCGCAAGAATTTGGCATTCGCGTAACTTATGATCTTCCGTGTTTGGGTTAAGTGATCCCCATCCCAACAGAATCTTGAGTCATTAGCTATGGATATGTTACGCTTATCATATGTCAGGGGGTCACCGACAAGTTCGGGTGGTAGGATACTGTGAGGAGCATGCATGCTCGGGTCAGCACTCAGATACATTCCCCGACAGAGTAGTAGGTATATTGGTCTCTCTCTCTCGCTTTTTTTATTTTATTTTTAATTAGTAAATTTCTAAATAAGATGTTGGCCTTTAGGGACCCATGACTTGCAATTTGGAAGGTCAGATTCGACTAAATGTTCTACCCTCGGGGTTATGTTGGTTTTTATCCGCATTTTCTTCATTGTGAGTAATTCATGTTCATGTCTTGATTATGTTGAACATTGGTCCGCAATAGTCACTTTGGAATTAGGAGGAGCCAAACTAATAAATCCTCGAGGAATTGACCGTTAACTAGTCAAGCTTTTCAAACAATCTGATATGACCACATATCAAATGGTAATAATATGTTATTCCTTTATACTGAGATTCAAATATCTATGAACATACATGACATTGTGCAACTGCACGACCATTATTTGCCACTGAAATACTTATGATATGTTTCAGAGAGTATTGTGATGCTTCAGTGTCACCCACATGATAAATAAAGAGATGAATATTTTTGTTCTGTTGATGCTTTTTATCTCTGATCCATCCCCAGCTTCTATATCTTTCTTTCTTTGTCATGCTTGGTTCAAATGGATTAACCATTGGAGCAACCATGACTGCACCTGCAAATTCGGCCAAGGATGGATCAGAGATAAAAAGCATCAACAGAACAAAAATATTCATCTCTATATTTATCATGTGGGTGACATCAAGCATCACAATACTTTCAAACATATCATAAGTATTTCAAGGCAAATAATGGTCGCAGCTTGCAAAATGTCATGTATGTTCATAGATATTTGAATCTCAAGATAAAGGAATAACATATTATTACCATTTGATATGTGGTCATATCGCATTGTTTGAAAACAACTAGTTAACATCCAATTCCTCGAGGATTTATTAGTTTCAGCTCCTCCTAATTCCAAAGTGACTATTGCGCATCAATGTTCAACATAATCAAGACATGAACATGAATTACTCACAATGAAGAGAAAATGCAGATAAAAACCAACATAACCCCTGTGGGTAGAACATTTAGTCGTAATACGCCTTCCAAATTGCAAGTCATGGGTCCCTAAAGGCCAACATCTTATTTAGAGAAATTTACTAATTAAAAATAAAATAAAAAAGCGAGAGAGAGAGAGAGAGAGAGAGAGAGAGACCAATATACCTACTACTGTCAGAATGTATCCGAGTGCAGCCCAAGCATGCATGCTCCTCCCCGAGTATCCTACCACCTGTAACTTGTCAAGGACCCCACAAAGATATGATAATCAGAATATATCCATAGCTAATGACTCAAGATTCCTCATGGGATGGGGATCACTTAACCCAAAACCGAAGATCATAAGTTACCAAAGTAATGCCAAATTCTTGCAAGAGTGAAGCCCTAAGCCCGGTATTCCTATTTTCACAAAACAAATAAATGTGTGCAAAACATCAAGATGAACAGTTATTACTCATGAAGTTCCTCCATTTAGTTACTTTTCCGTAAGATTTGAGGATGAGATTATTGTACCGCAAGTCGGGATGAAAGAAAAGGATGTGTACCGATGATAGAAAATCTAGCTCGTCGCCGAACACCTTGGTCCCGATAGGCCAAGTGTCTACCATCCGTAGTAATACACGACTAGCATCGAGGATGTATATACAATCTCTTTAACAATAAACCGCTAGTCTTATGTCCACATGTTGCGTAAACACAGGAAAGACCCGAAAAGCATTTAGCAGCAGAAATTTGAGCAATTCAGATGCAAATCCACTCACTGCTCACAATGAAGTGAAGATCACCAAGCAACACTTATTTTAAATGTGAATTGACATGCCAATAGATTCACCTCAACCATAAATTGTAATCAATTGTTATCACATGGGCATAAAAGAAGAGAGGTGCCAAAAAAAGGAAACAAAGAAGATCTCAAAAATCCAAAGCTACTAAGAAGAAGCAGATTTATCACTTGACTAATTTGTAAGGTAGAATAATTACTTATCTCACTTTCAAAAATATCGCTTGAAAATTATTCCATTCCTCAGAAATAAAAAGAATAATTACTAATTTCTAATTTCATCACCTCATTAACTATATTAACGGTAAATAAAAAGAAATGTGATTTTGGTGGGTATAGAGATGTTGTGTAAGCCTCATTAACTTCAAGCCAAATTGAGTACAAAATATTGTCAAATTTTAATAGCCCAATAACAATTGCATTACAAAGATTTTCTCTTGTCCCGTCCAACTTAGCAAGAATTAGAGCAAAGAACATTAGATACCGAATATGAACAAAATATCTCTTCCGCTTCAAACCAAATAATCATCAAGACAAGCATCCTAAGGAGCCCTTTCCAATTGCATGAAGAAAAGCTGAATTTAGATTTTTTTTGGAAAGAGAGAGAGAGAGAGAGAGAGAGAGAGAGAGAGAGAGAGAAGTCAACAATAATTAAGATTAGTGTAATGCTATATAAAAAAATTTATATATTAAAAAAATCATAAAAGATAAGTATTTTTTCAATTGAAATCACTTATAAATATCATTAAAATTACATCAAACTGAATCATCTGTGAGCCCAATACCATCATAGCCTCAATACAATAAAGACCCCTAATAGTAATAAGAAATAAAATAAAAATCTTTTTGACTTTGACAGTAATTAATATCCTTATAAATCTTGACAACAAGAAATAGAATCCAAAGGATTTTAATGAAGGGTCATGCCATAAACAGAGCATGTTATGAGAAGTAGAAGTACAAACCCCTTGATATCCTAATTCTCGTTCTTTGGATAACATAATTTCCAAAACTTATGGAAAACTGCTAAAGTCGATAATCTGAGAAAAAAGAGGATGCCATTTATTCCTCCCTAGATTCCAAGGCAGTAGCACTATCTAGGAGCAATTATTATCAATAAAGGAAGTTCTTCATCGAATAGTGTTTAACACTAAACTTACTAATAAGCCTCATATAAAGATATAGATGGATTGTTGATTGAGCCCTTATGGTAGTCAACACTAAAACAATGATTAGATTTAAAACACAACTTTTTTTTTGATCGGCAATGAAGAATTTTATTGACTAGCAAAAACAAACTACAAAGAGAGGACAAGGAATCGCCTCCAAAACCAACAAACCATTACATCAAAACAAAAACACCATTTAGATTTCAAAACACATTTATGTTGAAAATTTGAAGACTAGCAACTTAAGTAGGCATGTGTGTAATCTCAAGGAATCATACGAGTACACACTTCTACACTAACCAAGCATTACACACTTCTACAATCAATTCTCTCATGTAAGTGATTCTATGACGACTTTGATAAAGTCTATTTTGATTGAGAACATTTAATCTTATCTTAGACATAAAAAGCTCAAAAGTGGAAGTGAATTCATGATGTTAAATGCCATGACCACATATTTGTTTCAACTTTTAAAGGTTAATCATATGAATAATCTCTCAATTATTATTGACTATTATTTTACTTTTTAATTTTAAAATTGTGTATTTAAATCCTTTTAATTTTAAAATTGCATATTTAAATCCTTTTAATTATAAAATTGTATCAGCAACTGAAACAACAAACAACAAATACATAAATATACAAATCTTGGATATGTGGATATACATATATATATATATAGAGAGAGAGAGAGAGAGAGAACAGAAACATAAAACTTGACCATTGTTGTTGGTGAGATTTATAGAATTCAAGAAACAAAGGGGGAAAATCAAGAACACTACAGCCTCTTCTTCAACACTTTCTCACACACACATGCACAAACATATACAGAAGTTGATGAAAAGAGGTTTTTACTGAAAACGGAAGGATTCGAAGGAGCTTACCAATATATCTGATTCGAAACCCCCATATTTGGATCAGGTGTTCTTTGAAACCTTCAGATCTGGCTTTAGTTAGTTCGAAATCCTTCAGATCTCGTCTCTTGTTCTTTTCTTCAACAAGCACCACCACCGCCATCCTCTTCCACCATCAGAGTCACGATTTGAGGCGATAATGAGAAGACAAAGAATGCAAGTGAGTGTGGATGAGATCGGCAGAGGGGAGAGAGAGAGAGAGAGAGAGATAGTCTGGTGACAGAGAAGAGTGAAAATGAGCGAGAGAGAAAAAAAAATGAAATCGAAATCAAAATCACTGAGCTTGATGCAGATAGGTTTACCTCTCAGTAAATGAAATCGATTCTGAAGCTTGATGTAGATAGGTTTACCTCTCAGTGATTTCTATGTAAATGGAATAGGTAAACAAATTAAATCACCGAGATGATTCCAATCAATTCCTATTCTGAAATCACTCTGAGATTTAAGGGATCACCGAGCTGAAGCAAGAGAGTGAGCGAGAGATTTGAGGCATCTTCTTTCGAGATCAAGAGTAAAGAATGAGTCTCAAGAGGGAGGAGGGAGAGGTGTGAGATATAACACATTCGAGTATGCTTACCAAACGGTGCCGCTTTTGGTTAGCACAAAAGGCGACGCTTATAAAACGCCGCTAAATATTAAAAAGATGACGCTTAAGAAAACGCCATTGTTTAAACGCCGTAAATCTAACATTTCGTAGTGGATTCGTAAATCCAATGACTACATTCATTTTATTTTTCCCGATAACATTAATCATTAGTTTTGTTTTTCCAAGCCCCAATGCCCTTTTTGACTAAGTTTACACTTTTTCAACTCTAACTCACAAACGCTTTTTCAATCATTAGTTTTGTTAGCATCGTTTTGTTGCCTATAACAGTTAGCGCCTTCATGGCAGCAGAATCTAACCTCATGTAGTCGTGAAGATTGTACCGTCAATACTATAACTTCCATAATTGCTCTACTCAAAGAAGTAGTTCTACAGAAGATAGCAATGAACCCAAAGCCCCAAGTGCAAATTCAACCCAGATGCAAAATTCTAATCGGTTCTATAGAACCTTTGACAAGCCTACCAAGATCCCGCACCAAATCCTTCCTTTAAACTCATTTTTCTTCTCTGCTACTATCACGCCATATCTTGACGATAAGGCCATGTAAAGTTTTATATGCGCCATGACAAATAGGAAACCATATGAAGTACATAACCAATAATAATGTTTATGAAAGTAGAATTTCTTAAATTCTTGAACAGATAGGGGCATTAAAAATTGAAAGAAAACAGAGCTTTCAATTTTAATTGACATGGAGCCGCAAATGCAATTTCCGCCCGATAAGTTGTTGTATAGCACTTAGATAGGAAATACCAAGACTCGCAATTACAAACTTTCCCCACCACGGAGTGATTTTAGAGGCAAATTGCATGCAGGAGTTATCTGCAAACCGCAAAAGTAGTTGCCTCATGCAGGGCTAGCCCTAATTTTTAAAAAGTAGATATTGAAATTACCTTGTCCTCAAGCATAACACAAAGATCGTGACTTTGCAAGTGTTTCTCTGCTGGATTCAACTCTTTTGGTGGTAAAGCATCCCGAGAGAGAGAGACAGATGGTTAGATTATTAACATATCACTTTGCATCAAATTGTTCATATATATTCAACAAAGTTTGAGAACTAAATTAACATCTTGCAAAGAACGCAAATAAGAAACATAAAAACATATTTCACAGTGGTTGAACCAATCTCAAAAAGTATCTAAGAAACATATTTCACAGTTGGTTCAATATAAATTGACCCATTCTCATAACATTACAAAAGTCACTATTATAATAATGACTCCATCGAAAACCAATCATCCATCAAGTGTTGCCAGGAATTGTGTGGCATAGAAAGCAAAATCTATTCATTCATACTATGTGAAGAACTATTATTCTGCTTTCTCCTCATCGCTGACATCAACACTATCGATAATAACATTTGTGCATATCAATATTATTGTAAGCATTGTGGGAGTTGCAATTCCAAAAGGATAATAGGAGACACCACGATTTAACATGGGTAAAATTGAAGAACTAATATAAACATACCGTGAACTAATATAAACATACCAGTAAAATTGAAGAGCACATTGTATTTGCAACTATAAGTGTTTCATCGAGATCAAATACAATGCCAAGACATCTAAGATTCAGCATCACAAGGCAAGAATTGTAAAGTCCCAACGCAACGTTAAACCCCGTAAACACAGACACCTTCCATCATTTTTCCTAGAAGCCATGGCAACCAAATGCAGCCTCGCCTCCTAGTAACATTACTGCAGTCTGCAGACAAAGACATTGTAATCATCATCGAATGTTAGAACACCACCAATGCCCACTTTGCATTGGATCAAAATAAGTCGATAAAACAAAATAAAAATTTTACATTTACGCCTCAAGTTGACCATGGAAAAACACAAGCCACAAATATATATATATATATATACTACATAAAAATAAAAATAAAACAACGGCAAAAAAGCAAAGCAAAATTTATCCAAAAACTCTTTTCAGATGTCAAAACATGAAAGTGAAGCAACATATGCATGCTTATGTTCAAACAAAAACCTGTGCATATTTGCAGGAGACACATATAACAACACTAGTTAGATATATTAGAGGGAAGAAAGATAAAGGTCCTTCTCAATCAATACCAAGTCATAAGTCGACAAACTTCCATTGATAATTCTATTAGGTGTGCAATTTTATGTCTATTAAGTAATAACGTATGAAAGGGTGGCTTGGCCCAATAGTAAGGTTTGCCATTAATGTCCTTGACGGCATAAGTTTGGAGGCGGCATCATGCCATTCCCAGAGTTCGCTATAGCGGAAACCTCGCACTAGATAGCCCCTTTTAAGTAATAACATGTATCATCAAGATAACGAAATTTCAACAACAAACAAGTCTCTCTCTCCCATTCTCTTCAAGTCCTAAAAGCATAATCAACTTAAGACAAAGATAAACTTTTTTTTTTCCCCGTAAATTAAAGTAAGTGATATTATAGAAAAAAATATGGGAAATATATGCATCATACAAGGCATACATCATACGTGCACAACAAGGGTGGAAACTATAGATGCGCCAGCCACAACCAAAGTATGCATAAAAATACAACAAGATCAAGAGGACATGAGCTTACAACAATTTAAACCCCACACAACAACAACAATTTTTCATGCAAAGTTTTAGGTTTCTCAAAAAATCAAAACACATTCCTTCATTCATCTCATCAAAAAATCAAAACACATTCCTTCATTCATCTCATAAAGAAAAATTGTCGCTTACTAATCTTATTCCTGTAAAATGTTTGGCATGTGCATCGCCTCTTTAGAGCCCGATTGCTAAATCAAGATAATATTTATTCTAAAAGAAGATTAAACAACAAACCATTTCTTGATTTCAATCTTTTAATCCATAAAAAGTAATGACACTTAACAGGAAGAGCGTGGGATCCAATATAAAAAATTATATTGACAAATAAACTAATTAAATAATGATTGCAATTGCTAATCAATGAAAAGTTTAATTGATTAATAAAGTAACAAATATGCAATGTTAAAAGAAAAATGAATATATATATATATATAAGAAAATGAAAGATATCCCTAAAGTCTCTAGATGATTGAGAACTTTTACCAATGACGATAAGTGCTCGTAAGAAACGACAAAAAGTTGATGAAAATGATAAAACTCGCTACCACATTCATATTACAAATAACAAAAAATAATTCAAAACATTAACATTAACATACACTACTAATCAAAACATAAATAATAAAAAAATCCTAAATAATTACAGATTCGAATCTAAAACTTACAGATCTAAACGAAAGCAATCGATCAAATCCAGAGAGAGAGAGAGAGAGAGTGTTCAATATCGATCAATGGACTAAAAATCAATCGATCGATCGTCGATCGATCCAGGTTCTCTTTAACATAAATTAGTGAATATATATATCACACGATCAAAGATCGAGATACAGATCTGTGTTCAGATATAAACAAAATCAAAAAATCGAGAATGAGACTCACAAAATTAATCTTCAAATCGGATCGACGAGAACTTTGAGCCAAGATGGAGAGAGTCGATAGAGAGATTGTAAATCGAGCTCACGATGCTCAATCTAGTTTCACCGTAAGAAAGAGAAGAGTGATGAATAGACAGAACCCTAGATCTATCTTGGCACTGAGAGAAATGAACAAAATGAAAACAAATGGGCCTTAAAAAAGGGATATATGTTAGTAAGTAGGACGCGGTTTTTTAAAATGGTCTGCAAAGTATTTTAAAATCTTTGAAGCGACGTTTTTGAAAAAACGCCATAACAAAAAACGTGGTTATAGGCCAATTTTCTTGTAGTGAGAGTGACAAAACATGTGAGACAAAAGAGTCCCAATGGATGACTAGGAAGAGATAGATCCATCTATCGGAGAAAGAGGGAGGCAAGGAGTAGGGGAGCTCAAAGTACATAGTTTATGACCAACCTCTCTTGAAGAGTGTGATGTAGAAGAAACTAGTGATGTAAAGGAGTACTTCCTTCTATTTATGGAAGGTTAGTCACATGGCCATAACTAATTGTCCTGTTTTCTCGAGATTCTATTAAGATTTGTCATAAAGCAATCAAGTTGTTAGGATTTGTCTTGTTTACTGAGATTTCATAAATAGGTTTAGTGGCATGATATCTCTCTATGATTAGGATTGGCTATGCCTATGGGGGCATAGTGACAGGGCGAAACTTCTTCATCTAGCTTCCAAGCCACAAGACGCACAGAGGGTGCTTGCGGAAAACTTTGTGATGTGGGACGACTAGAAAGTAAAAATATGGTAAATGAAAATAACAAACTACACCGAAAGAAAAGAAAATTGAACCTAGATCTCAATACTCAATATCTCAATTCAATAGTCAAAGCTGAATAACCCCACTACATAATGCCCTATTTATAGGCACATCTAAGAAAATCCTAACTAAAAATTTCCAAAATAAAGTAAGACAATAATTAAATCGTTAATAAAATCCTAAATAATATTCTAATATGGTAATAATTCAAAATCTAATCTTTCCAAAGACCATTAAATCCTTCCTCATCCAATGCCTTTTTGTCCTCATCACTCAATGTGCCTAAATGTTGCCTTAGGCATTTGAGTGGCGTGGTATAGCGTCAAGTACTTGGAGTAATAGATTGCACGGTATTATTTCTCGTAATAAATCATGCAAAGATGACTTCCACTACTAAGAGATGGCTTGGACTCTTGACTCGTGTGTCCGGTTGGAAATGGGAAGTCTCGTGGCTTAGGCATGTAAGAGATGCTTGTAAATCCTTTGATTCCATTCTTAAGATCAACTGATTTTCGTAAACTAATCTTTCGGAGAGTTATGAAATCTTTGTTTTAAGTGATCAATAATTCATCTTCTATTTGGTTACCCTTCAAAGAAACTGATTTTTGCCAACTACATCAATATGTAGAGATGGTTTTCAAATAATGTGATGTCATGCACAATTGCAACACAAAGCTTCTTTAAAAGTTGAGTCCAAGTTTTGGAGTTCAAGTTATGTACTTTTGCTTGCTTGCAGTAGGAGAGCATGTCAAAATTAGTTTCTTTACTTGAAATCCTTACAAATGAATGATTTATGGCTGACGAGTTTCGCTTTTATAGTGCAAGATTCCAACACAAAGTATCTAGTTTTAAGAAGCTGCAATTCATGTGATGGCGACAAAGAATGGAGTTCTCAGACTTCCTTGGCACATCATTTGGGGAACATCAATGGGTAAATCCTGTTCTCGCAAAGGTGACTTCTAAATCAAGTTATTCTCTTGATTTGCCAATGGTTTTGCTAAATTATTGATATCTTATCCTCTAAATTGCATGTTTCAGAGAATTTGTGTTAGTGCTAGCAGTCCCATTTCAAGACATACCGAATTCTAAGGTTTTGGTCTCAAGGACTTACTGTATGACCCTATGATAAATCAAATTCTTGTTAAAGTTCCTATAATTTCGAGCTCTTTAGGACGGTCATTGAACCGATTTATCAGGCATCAGGGAACATCCTTTGCCGGACCTAGGATTGAAGATGGAAAGAATTGCACGCGGTGGATTATTGACATTGGCCAAGACCACCAGGTATTGAATTTGTATTTTGTTTGTGGCCTCTCTTTTTTTTTTCTTTTTTTCTTTCTTTATTTGAATGAAGTAAAAAATGATGAGTTTATCGTGAAATTTTATTGACATTAATTCTAGGGTTCTCTGGATGGGAAGGCTTGGGCTAACTTGAGAGTGCACGAGAGTTTACCAGACAATGTGCAAACCGGTCGCTTTGCTTTGCGGGCCAATAATAGGTCCCAATGCTCTGCTTCCCTTCAGATTCTTTAGGGTTATATTGATTGCTCCCACAACCGATGATTCTAATCCATGGAACTTTTGCATTTGCTTCTTGGAGCTCTATGGTTACTTCTGCTAAGTTGATTGTGTAACGAATTATCAGACTTGTCGTTTGGTCCATCGCAGGCCCATTATGTACTTCGCCGTGAGAAATAAAAGTGATGGATGAGCCCAAAGCCCTTTTGTTAGTAAATTTTATAACATCTTGTGGTTGATTTCTGCATCGCAAAGACACAACTTAAAGAAATCTTTTTAATACACATCTAAATTTTGATACTTTGAAAGTCCCCTCTCACACGGTGAGGTAAGGGCAGTGGATTCATCATTTATGGATTTTACAGCCATCCTTTATACGAGGCTTACAGCTTTTGTTTTTGTTTTTTGGATTTCTATTATGTTGTGGGATATTAGAGCATTTTCAACCCTTCACTTTTCTTTTCTTTCTTTTTTTATATCTAATTTGATTCAAAATTTGAATAAAAAGCTTGATTTGATATGAACTATTCCAATCATTTCATTAAATTTTTATTAAAATCTTTTCAAAAGTTTCCTATTGCTCAAATTTTTTATTTATCAAATTTGATAAATAAATAATAAATAAAAAATCATCTCCAATATTTTATCTTTTTAAATTTTCACCACACACAAATTTGATATAAAAATATTTTTTTTTATTTTATTAACATTTAATGTTAGGACATTAGAGATGTCATAGATGGCATATTTATATGCTTGGCTCAAGCCTATCCTCAACTCTCTTTCGTGGCTTTTATTTATTTATTTATTTATTTTATCAACAACAAAGTACTTTATTGACAAATCAAAAAGGTAAGCAAGGATAAAGCATCCTCTTACAAAGGAAAAAGGAAAATCACAAAAACTAAAACCTACCAAGAAACTCTTAAAGCAAAATTTTGCATATCACACCGCCAACCAATCTCTAACTAACAAAAAAGTGAACCCCTTAAAAGAGGATTTCTAAACCCAAAAGAAAGTTAAATGGCACACACAATCCCATAGACAGCCTATCTCGAGACTTATTTTCAAACACCTCGTGATTTCTTTCGAGCCTAGAACCCAAAAAAGTTGCAAAGACCACATTAGACCATAACATTTTGGCTCTTCGATCCTCCAAAAGCGCGAAAAGTCAACTTGGAGCATATGTGCACTCCTTTGGGGCTACCCACATAACATCCCCAACAAAAACAATTTGTGTCACAGAGTCGAGCAATTGGGCAATGCAAAATAAATAATCCACGGATTTCCATTCTACAACACATAATGCACCACCGAGGATTTAAAATTGATTAGGTCTTGGTTTCTGCAATGTATCATTTGTCAAAATGCCTCCATGAATCAAAGCCCACATAAACACTTTCACCTTAAGAGGAACACAAGCCTTCCAAATTCTTTTGCAAAAAGGAAATTGAGAAACATGAGAACTATCAATAAGTTTATCAAAAAAGGACTCACAAGAAAATATTCTAGATGAATGGAAAGCCCAAACCCTCTTGTCCTCCAGAAGAGAAGCCAAAGAGAAATTATCAATTTTGGACAACAAAGAAGCCAATTGTGCAGCCTCCCTATCATTAAGATTTCTAGAAAAATATGATTTGAGAGTATGAGTTGTATTTTGAGTTTGTGAGGTTTGGAATTATGATTTGAGTGTGGAAAATTTGTTTGGTAAAGAGTTTTGAAAATAGTTGAAAAGAGTTTTGAATTGAGTGGGAAATTGTTGATGTGTCATTTGATACTTGATACAAAAAATTACAACTCATAACCAAACATACAACTCAAAATTATTTTAAAATACATAAAAAAATTTTAAAAAATTCGTAAAATGTTTTTTTCGAATATATAAAAATTACCATATCAATTGCCAAAAAATTCAGTATTCTGGTCAACCGATGGGACGACCGGTTAGGCAAAATTTGCAAAAAAAATTCTGAAATTATACCGTTTTAGAGTTCTCTACAGAGTTTTGGAAACGTGTTTCCAAAACTCGTTCCAAACATCATTTGCAAATGTAGGTGTAGAATCACGTTTTAAAAATACAACCAAACAGAGCCCAAATTCCAGAAAATTGGAGCCAAAAGTGAACAAGCCATGGAAGCAATAGAAGAGTTATGAGATCGAGCCACTTTATAGAGTCAGGAAAATCAAAAGCAAAAGAATATCGACCCATTCAAACATCCTCTCAAAACGAACAAGTGCCCCATTGCCCACCTTTTATAGAAAATTGACGAGACCAACAGTGTAGATATGCAAAATTGATTTCCAAGGAGCACAACAAGCATTCTCAGAAACCACCGTGAGTCCATACCATTGTCTTGAGTCCTATACTTGCTTCTAATAACCAAATGCCATAGTGAATCACTCTCAAGTGAAAATCTCCATAACCATTTACCAAGAAGAGCCATGTTCCTAGCTAAAATGTTACCAATAGCCAAACCCCTTTTTCCTCAAACAACTAAACTAAATCCCAACTCACCAAGTGATCCTCTTCCCTCATCTTTGCCCTCCCAAAAAAATCTCTTATCAACTTTTCTAATGCCTTTGCCACCTTAACCGTAGATCTTAAACAAAGATAAAAATAAATAGGAATACCACTTAGAACCGACTTAACCAAAATGTATCTACCCCCGCCAAACAATAAAGCCTTACTCCACCCTTTCAACCTCTTACCAATCTTCTCCACAACTGGATTCCAAAAAGCTTCACTTCTAGAATTACCCCCCAATGGAAGACCTAAGTACTTAAACAGAAGTGCCTCTATACCACATCCTAAAAAAGCCGTCCTATTCCGAAGCAGATCTTGCTGCATATTAATGCCCACCACACTACTTTTCTCCAAATTAACCTTGAACCCCGAGATTACCCCGAAAAGTCTCAAAATCGAATAAAGGTTAACTATCTCACTTTCATCCCTTGTTGAGAAAAATATGGTATCATCCGCATACTGTAAATGTATGGCACTAACTCTATTTCCCCCTCACCTCCAATCCTCGCAAAAAGACCTACTTTCTAGCTCTATCGACCATCCCGCCCAAAGACATCCGCCGCCAAATAAAAAGAAAATGAGATAATGGGTCCCTTATCATAATCCTCAAGCCCTAAAACATTCTCCTGGTTTACCATTAACTAAAACAGACATATTGCACGTCGACAAACATCCCCTAATCTAAGATCTCCACCGCCCACCATAACCTTTCTTGTCCAATACAAAATCCACAAATTGCCAATCCACGTGACCACATGCCTTATCGAAATCCACCTTAAAAAGAATTCCTTCCTTTCCTAAACTTCTATATTCCTCCACTACTTCATTCGCCACTAGAACTACATCTAAGATTTGTCTTCCTTTCACAAAAGCCCCTACACCAACGCATACGCCTTCCCCCAATGAAATTTTATTCACTTTGATAAAACTTTCCCAAAATCTTATAAAATGATGTGACCAAACTAATGGGCCGGAAATCTCCAATTCTACCGTGATTCGCTTTCTTGGGAATTAAACAAATGAATGTGGCATTTGAGTTCAAATTAAAAACCCCTGACTCATGAAATTCCGAAAAAAACTCCTAACAAATCCTGTTTCACCACCTCCCAACACTCCTAAAAGACAGCCATGGAAAAACCGTCCAAACTTGGAGCTTTGTCTCTCTCACAATCAAAAACTGCCTCCCGAATTTCCGTTTCATCAAATGGTCTTCCAAGCCATGCTGCAACTATTTGATCAATAGGTCCCCATTTAAGACCTTCAATCCCCAGTCTAGTCATCTCCTCCTTCGAATAAAGCTTGGAATAAAAGTCATAAATTCCATTGACAATCTGATTCTCCCGTTCCACCAGTACCCCTGGGCTTACTTCTAATCTCTTGATAAACTTCTTTCTTTTCCCATCTGCCATCCTATGAAAAAAATTTCAATTCACATCCCCTTCCTTCAACCATTTAACCTTTTGCTTTTTGAGCCCAATAAATTTGCTCCCTAAACACCAACTCTTCCAATTTCAATCTCAAATCGCTCCCTCCTAAAGGACTCATCCAAACCCCCCTACACCTCCAATACATCCAACTCTTCGATTTTGCTCGACACCTCCTTCTTTGAAAACTCCAAATTTCCAAAAACCTCCCTATTCCAACACTTCACATTCTCCTTGACCTTCTTCAACTTTTTCATAAACTTAAAACACTCCCATCCATAAAAACTAGCGCGGCCCACCATTCCTCAAACTTCCTTTTAAAAGATGGATGCTCCAACCACATGTTTTCAAATCTAAAAGGCGTTGGGCCCCACTTTACTGGACAACTTTCAATCATAATAGGACAATAATCTGACGTTAATCTCAGTAATGATTCTTGCCTTAAATTTCGGAAAAAACCTTCCCACCCCATGGAGAACAAAAATCTATCCAATCTACAACACACCAAATTCTCTTGCAAATTAGACCATGTAAATCTAGTATTGCACAAAGGAAGGTCCACTAACTCACAATCTTTGATAAACAAATCAAAGTCCCTCATGCCCCTAGTGGTTCAAATTCCATTGAGTTTTTCTCGAGCTTTTCCTAATCAAGATTAAAATCTCCCCCTAAACACCAATTAGGGGAACACAACCCAGATAACCCATATAGCTCATCCCACAAATCCTTTCTCCTAGACATTCTATTAGGACCATAAACCCCTGTCAACCACCACTCTATATTGTCAAGATTTCGAAACCTAATTGATAGTGAAAACTCCCCACTATAGTTTCACATTGAGAAACAACTCTCTCATCCCACATCACCAAAATGCCCCGATCTACCCAATCAAGGCAAACAAACCCAACTCCTATCCCTAACACCCCAAAGACTCTTCATGAACCTCCTATCACACCTTTCGCTTTAGATTCTGAAAACCACTATGTCCTGCTTGATTACTCCTTAGAAAATCCTTAATAACACTCCTCTTTCTCCGAGAATCCAACCCCTCACATTCCAACTAATAATCTTCATTGGGAAACATTTTCACCAGAAGTTACCTCCTGCGCCTCTCATAATTAACCAAACTTGCTAAATTCGAGTTCCCTTACCCCTTTTTAGTGCTATCTCCTACCTTTCTACCATCTTTCTCCCTTGTAAACCTAATATTCTTACTAATCGATCCTAAGTCCCTTGATTTTAACTAAAGACATGCCCATAACTTGAAGTAATCGCATAAAACAAAGCACCTCCTCCTCCTCAATTGGGCAAGTCTCATACTTAATTCCTTCAACCAACTCTCCGCTTTCTTCAACCTCACATTAAAAACTCCGCCCTCCTTGTCAACATGATTACCGAGATCCCTCCCCGATTGTCATACATGTGACCTTGAATACAATTAGCTTGTAAAGACTCGACACAACAAGAGACTCATTCATAATGGCCCTTAAGGTATCTATGTTAACCCCTTGTTCATGAATATCCCTTGATGAGATCTCAAGAACAGACAAATCAGCCTAAAAGAATGAATTGAAGAATCCCCAACCCTAGCCCTTTCCCGTAAAAAGAAATAGAAGAAACCGTAATGGCTTGTACCCCTTGAACGAAGATGAAAATGTTAAAACTTTGTTAAAAGAAGGATTGACTCGATTCAGAGTTAGAAACCAACTCGATATCCTCACCATCAAGAGTACAATCAAGATTGAAAAGATTATTGAGAACCCAATCGATCAACTTGCTCATCCTCCATATCGTCCCCTTCGCTTTGAGAATCAACTCTCGATGAACCATACTCTTCCAAAGCTTGTAATACCTCATGCGGTCAAAACGACCTCTTCCAAGTCCCGAACCATTTTTTCCGGCCAAAAAATCTCTAGCAAGTCCTCACCACCGTGATTGAAACTCAAAATCCCTACATGATCTATCCACAATATCGCTCAAATTCTAGTTGTGCTTTCTATGCTAAGGTCTTCGAATGATCGTCACGCTAGGACGACAGAATCGACTAGTTCTCGATGCTTCGGCTTAAGGGTCTACTCGCCTCGCCACTGAAAATCCTCTAAGCCCATCGACACCAACTGACTCAAAAGCTTTAACCCGTGAGGCCAAAATAATCGAGCTATCCTTCCGACCTAAACCCATCTCCGAAACCTCCTTCGGGTTGGAACCAAAAGCCCTTAATCTGTCCACAATCCCTAGGCCTCTGTCTTTAAAACAAGGAAACGTATTAGGGCCCTCATTAATATCTGGGCCGCATTCCTTAAAACTTTGAAAATCATTAGGGCCAGCCTCATCCTGTACTCCAAAATTAAAATGTTTATTTGAAATAACCAAATCGTGGGCTGAGCCCACTGTTTGACCAGGCCCAAAGTTAATCAAGCACTCTAACCGACACTTTCGCCTCTTACGCTTCTTCCATTGCCATCATCCATTTCGTACCACCAAACGACTTCTCACCTCCATTCTCGCCACGCCTCATGGTCGCCGCTAAGACCCCTTACTTCCTTTCTCCAATATCGAATCGCTCAAACCGTTGAAAACTCCATTGCCGGTGAACCTCCCGCCTTCCATCGGGCTTTGTTAATGCCTTTAATCGCATAAACGTAAACTCCTTCCACTTGAACGCCAATAGTCGCCGATAAGAACCCATTACCAATACTTTTGACTTTCAATCTTGCCTTAAAGAGATTTCTAAAAGACCGGTTCTACTATCCACCTCTAATGCACCTCCACACTTCGCTCCAATCCATTCAAAACCGTGTTAGTCCAAAAACTAAAAGGTAAATCACAAATTGAGACCCATCCCCATTTGAAGCAATGACATTGGCCCCACTGTGCTTTTCATCTAACCAAATCTCCAAACTCACCGCAATGCTCCTATAAAAGAAACAAATTCCTAGCCACCATAGTAAGCCTCCTCCTCAATGCTTTTTGCAACAAACAGAGCTCGCTTAATTGAAAAGGCCTCAGAGAAATATTAGATTTAAAAGATCAACATAGCTCCTCCTCAACTGCGCCCATTCATCCAAGAAATCAGCCTAGTGCACTCACCACCTTACACATCTCCATAATATACCTACTGCCTCCCAAGGGATCTATTTTAGAGCTGCGCACAGATACATAGGAAACTCTTCTATTTGCCCCTGTTTTCTGCTGAACAGCGTTGTCCACTCTTGGGATGCCTGTGCAACTCTCTGATAAATCAAGGTCACTTGGATCCTTCTTTTCCGCATCGTCCTTAACCCTAGATTCTCCATGAATAATTCTTTCAAACATGTTGGCCACTGCCATCCACTCTTGACCATCAACCCTTGCCGGAAGAATAATGTTACTTCTTCAGAATCTGGTCACCCATTTAGACAACTCCACAAAGACACCACCCTTGTTGTCAGATTTCTAAAGACGTATCATCACTGAATCGCCGCTATACTTGCCGAAAATGGTCGGTCCTTGCGCCATCTCCAAACTCGTCAAACCCCGCATTGCCCAAAACCCCAAATTGATCTTGATAGAATTACTTCTAAGTCGATTCCTTTCAATGATCTCCACTAAACTACCTCTCGATTCTCTATCAATCTCAATGATGATAAGCTTTTGTTCAATACGTAACTCTGAAGCTCCCCCACCAAACTTCTACATTTTTTGTTTTTGTTTTTTTTTTTTTTTTTAGTTAACTTTGAATAAAAACCTTCACTCTTCGATTTCAATCCACATAGTTGTTGATTATCTCCTTGATGAATCTACCAATCTGGTTCTCACTACTCATTCCTTGCGACGGCATCTTCATCATATTCACCGCGAGTAATATGCAAGCTAGGGCAAAGGTTCCTCTCATGGCTTTTATCATGCCGCTTAAGAGGTCCATTCTTCACATTATGGCACAACTTAGAACACTTTTAGGACTATGATTGATTAAGGATTTGAGAAGTGATATCCTTCCTATTTTCTTTCCTTTTGCATGTCATTCCTCAAATCTTTGATCCAAACAGAGACAATTTTCCAATCAAGAAGATAGCATTTAACCTAGCACGAACATATTACAATCAAAACAAAGAATGACCTTCCAACTGAGTGTCTTCAATTATGTACAAATAAATATAGATTCATGGGAGTAAGCTCTAGCAACAAATAATTCACTAGAATTTATAAAATTTCAAGTAACAACAATATCGTTTCTACGTAATTAGTCCACAACCAACTTTCATAGTGAGGAAACCAAAACAGCTTGAGCCTATTTACCATTTACCCAATCATAATTTGTTCAATGCTCTAAAAGTTGAACACCACTTTGCCAAAAGCCAAAATTAGGCCATTCAACCAAAACTAAGAGCAAACAAAGCTATTACCTAGGTCCGAGGCATCCAATTAAAACCATAGCTTGGACAATCCCAAGTACCAAAAGGATCGGCAAAGTAATTGAGATAGCATTGCATTCTGCTTGACAAAGACCCACCCATTGCTTTTGATGCCGCTTGAATCTAGCCAAAAGACCCAAGTTATACTTTTGATGCCCCATTTGAATCTAACTATAATCAATCAAGAACAACCCGTCCACGATTTTCAACCCGCTTCTCCTAACTCCATTTCTACCAAGCACATGTGGTGCATGCCTATAGGTACATTCCATATAATCTTTGTTGCAATAAAGTCTCTTATTACCAGCTTGATAGAGTGTCCGATGAATGGTAACATTAGATATTGATTTAAGGAAACAAAACATTGAAAATTAAGCAATAATAATCATTCCAGATGCAAGAATGGCAAGAAAATACTTGTGCAACATAAAGCTCTAAAAATGAAAAGTTATATACTCTACACCATTTTTCGTGTTTACAAAAACAAGGGTTGTAGACGAAGACATCACTCAAGTAACGGTTACAACACATGCATTAACTTCCAAGAGGAGGCAATAAGACCCAAGGATTCGACATTCCTTATAGAGGGTACAAAGACTCTACCAGTGGAGCTCCACGACCAGCAAATCGAGCCTCGCACAAGAAACAAGTTCAATAGTCAAAGCCACTCATTAATAGAGAGGTCACAACCTCTTACATGCTATAGATCAAACATCTTGTGATCCAACAGAGTCTCAAACGAAGTTTTTATTTTTTATAACATGAAAACCAAGGGTGTGTTTGGTTTGTGTTTTGAAATAAATTTTCAAAAAAAATTTTAGAGAGTTCAGAATTTTATTTTTTTTTTGGTTTGTTTGGTTGTATATTTTGAAAATAGTTTTGGAGTTTGAGAGTTTGGGATGATTTGATATTTTGTTGTAATTGAGTAGATGTATGTGAGAGAAGAAGTGATTGAGGAGAAAAGAAGAGAGAGAAAAAATGATTGATTGATTGATGTGTAATAGAGAAAAGTTATTTTAGAATTTTTTTGAAAAAATTTGTAACCAAATATGTTTTTGAAAATTTTCTTCCAAAAACATGTTTCAAAACACAAACCAAACACACCCCAAATGTTCTGAAACTTGATTTTGTACAAAATAATTACAGATGCCAAATCATTACACTTTCGTCAAAGACCCATTTTATGATGTTAATGGAAACAATATATATATAGATAAACTTACTCTAGCCCGCATTGCAAAGACGATTCTCGCCAACTCCAATTGTCGAGCCCTTACCCTTCATTAAGTTAAGGAAAGAAATTAGAAAACTAAAGAAGGTAACCCATATAGGAAAGATAAAGACATATATGAATAAGTACCTTGATTCTAGACTCCAAACGCTTAAACATTGGAGCATTCTAAGCATGTCCGAATCACCATAAACCTAGTTGGAAATCACATTTGTTCCAAATAAATGTGGTTATAAGAAAACAAACTATTACAAATGAATGTGGTTACTAGCAAACAAACTATCTCAATTAAGCCGCAAGACAATACCGACTTTTGTCAGCTCAATAAAGACATGCTCGAGTTGTGAAACCTTCCCATCCTGTGAAGTATGAAGGAATCAACTAGTATTAGCAACTGATGTGAAAGTGTATAAGGAAAGGGCATAGTCAACAGACATGGATACCAAAAAAGGGTGCACATATGTAATCAATTATCAGAAAGACCAAAAACCAAATTAAAAATGGAATACAATCATATATGATTCAAATCACCATGTACAACTATCTCAAAGTCAATATTAATGACCCTGCAGAGGACCTGGGGGAAAAGGTATATGCAAGTGTATGTTTGCTCATTACAGTCCAAATCCGAACATATTACATGAAAAATTGTGTATTATTTATTTTACTTGTTCTATTTTATTTCAGGTTTAATATGTCGCTTGCTCCATATTTCTTGGCACCGCTTTTGCTAACTAAGAAAACTTTAGTGAGCACTTACATATTTCAAAGACTACAACAAAGAATGAACCTATCATCAACGCCACAACTAGGAGTGAACAATATCCACAAATTATAATGCAAGATCTAGCCACTATATACATGACATATAAGTATCACCAGACACTAACAAATAAATTTCGTGTCTCTCATAGTTTTCTCGATGCACATGATCATTATTGACGCCATGTTGCTTCCCTTTGTACAATGCAAGACTCAATCCCTATGGAATCATGTAGCATATGCCATGGAGTGATTGCCTAAGAACGTAAAGTGCTTCTTGTTTGATCAGGTGTCTACCTATGGATTACCCACTTCAAGCACCAAAACTCTTGGGAACCTAATGCCTTTTATCTCGCTAGTTTCCCATTTCTACACACACTTTATTATAAATGGCCTTTTTCATGTCACAAAAAATAGTAAAGGTTTTGTATAACCAATCAAATGAAATGGTAAGGTGAACAAAAACTAACAAATCCTTAGGCATATTCTTACTTTTTGAAATGGAGATCATACAAGAAAGATACTTCGGCCTCCTATCCTATCTTATTCTCACTCATCCATCACAATTCAAAACCATTGAGAAATAAAATTTTCTCACAATATGACTACTACCAATAAGGATGAAATAGCCATTGCACCACAATAATGAGAGACGGCAAGAAATATAAGAAACAAACCACCGTGAATATAACATAGGGAAAAATTCACTTTACTCTACTAGAGCACTTTACCCCTTGTGATTTAGATATAGGTGACCTCCCTTGTGATTTTGGGTTAAAGTGCAACCATTACATTTTCCATCCACGGACTCATGGCTACATGCATGCTTTTGGAAGCCAAGTCGAAAGTCAAATTTCTATGCAAAAGACACTATCGCCTCTTGGCTTCATCTTCTTCCTCCCACCCACTTGATGACCCAAGCCCAAGAAGTTCAATTGATAGTTGAGGCAAGAATCAAAGTTTTCAATATCCTTTTCTCGTGAATCGCTGATATATTTATACGGTTGTGAAACAATTATAGATGGGAACTCTAAAAAGCAAAGTTTGATTGAAAATGCCAAAATCTGAATGACCCTCATTGTTTGCTTTTCTACATTGTCGATAAAAGATTGCCAATATTTGTGATGTTGGTGGCACTTTCGTGAGCAAAGCCGAGGACTTGCGGACGATGTAGTTCACCAAGGTTTAACCTTTTGTGTTATGTTTCTATATGATCCAATAGGGTTCTGAAATTGGGATTCATAGGGCTTTATATTAAAGAAACCAAAATGGGATCTTCTATACAACTTCTTCACCGACTTCTTGTAGCTTATTATGCATCAACAACTCTTAGTACAACACCAAAACATTTTAAATTCAAAGTATAGTGTTTTAGGTTTCAAATATATAATTTTTGTTGCTTTGTGTTTGAATATGCAATTGATGTAGTAGCAATGGAAAGACCAACAGCTTTAACAAAAAAAAAATTTCATTTTCAAGTGGTGATGAAGAATGGAGTAACAACTCAGAGAGGGAGGCATGCACTATGAAGAAAACAAAGTTCAAAGATCGACAATCAAGATAAATCTTTCATTTAGCAAAGAATAATTAGTGGAAAAAACAAAGAAGGTATAAATGTATTTTTATCATTTAACTCTAATGATGTTGGTGTTGTAATTTAATCCAAAACAATGTAGGGCTCTTCGCCTATATCTAAACTCAGAAGAAGGAAAAATGCTTGACCTCAGAGCATCTCTCGTGGGATGCTAAATTTGTACGTTAGTGTGTGAACCGACAAAAAGTGATAAAAGTGGACCCAATTTTGTATGTTAAGAGTTTGTTGATGTAGTGAGTGAATGAGTATTGCAATGGAGATGCTAGATTGTGTGTTAAGTAAGAGTAGGATCCACCTCAAGGTGTATAAATGTGTAACAAATTTCAGCAGCCTCTCTCTCTCTTATGCTGCTATTTTAGTTGCTACAGCTTAGGACTCCTTTGATGGATGCCAACTTTAACAAAGGACATAAAATGTGCACCAAAGCAACAAACAACTCAAATTGATGACTATCTATTAACTTATGACTGTATGCCTAACGGTTCCACTGGAGATGCCTTTAACCACAAGGGAGTAAAGTGAGTTTTTTCCTACAACATATGACATGATGCAAAAATTTATTTATCATATTTTTCTTTATGTGTGCATTTTGGGTAAGAAGTGGGGATAGAAGATGGAGTAAAAACCCTAGCAAACACTCAGTAGTGACCCCAAGTTATAACTGGACGAAGACACCACAACACAACAAGATGCAAAACTTTTGATTGCCAAGTAATTTTGAAGTCCTGTTCAATGCTGACTAGAATTTCGCTTTCCTTGGGTCGAAATAATTAATTCTGCTTTTATTAAAACAATCAGCAGCCTAGCCTTTATTCAACAACCAAACGGACTATGACGTATGAGATCTCAATGGACAAACTCTTATGCCCTGTTGGGGGGGATTTGGGAAGAGATTTGAAAAGGAAAGGGGTTAGGGAAAGGAAAAGGCCCATGACACTCGGTGAAATGTACGATATTTTATTTATATTTCACCTACCTTCTTCCTTTCCTTTCTTTCCAAATCCTATCCCAAATCTCCCAACCAAACACAAAGATTAATATCCATTCAAGACTAATTAATGAATAACAAATACGATTGAGCATGAACACAAATCATGATAGTTACTTAAAATGCCTCTATTCTAGTCAAGACAACACAACTAAAACAAAAAGATCAAGATTTTGTTCCGCTTTTACTCGATTTATTGGAAACCAAACCAAACCAAATCTAGTGTTTTAGAAAACCACAAAGAATGGAAATCTTGAAGGGTTAGTAGTGTAATTAGGAATAGAAGGGGAGAGAGAGAGAGAGTACCTTAGCAGGAAAGTGATGTTCTCGAGTTGGCAATTCCAGTTGTCTTCGCATTCGACCATGCTACCTCTGTAAAGCTCTCCACTCTTCAGTTCCACGGTCACCATGTGTCCAGCTGCTTCGTGTAGAAGCTTCACCGGTATTCCCAAGCTCCTGCTCATGGCTATGCCTTCCTCTCTTCTATCTCTCTCTCTACTCGCACTTCCTTAAAACCTCTCAAGGCCTGGGCGTTTGTCGCCCTATGCAAAACCCTAACCTTACAGGATGCGAAGCTCCAAGAATTATAATGTGGAATACGGGAGCATTTACGGCAACTTAAAAAAAAAATTCAAAAAATAAAAAACAAAAATAATTTCACCCCAAAAAGGAAAAATTTATGAAAACAAAAATAAGTGTATTTTTGTCCGTTTGGCAAGTTGAGTTAAAATAGTTAATAGGATAAAATATCCAATCATATTACTTTTCTTATTTGTATACACATTTTTTCTTAAAATATTAAAAACTTAATTAAAATAGCCTATATTTCCAAGGAAACTTTTTTGATAAATCTACTTTTTAAGAGTTTTATTCAATCCAACTCATATTCTTTAAGAAGACCAAAATACCCTTTTCATCTACTTATGTTCCATTTAGTTCACATTATTTTCTTATATTTCAATAAGTCCTATGGGTGACATAATTACCAAAATACTCCTAATGTGAATGTTCACACTGTCAATGTGAATATTCATATCGTCAATGTGTAGGGGCTCGGCCCATGTCAATCCTCGTGGGTACCCGGAAAAATTTGAGTCGGGCCGGGGCGGGCCCGGCCTATTGACAATGTGAATATTCACATTGACATGTTAACATTCACATTAATAGGAGTGTAAAATTGGCCCGCGTCCCTTGGCGGCGCGAAACCCGTCCGCGGCCCATGGACGACCCGGGCGAGCCCGGTCCGGCCCGTTGACAATGTGAATATTCATATTGATAAGAGTATAAAATTGGCCCGCGGCCCGGGGCGGGCCCGGCCCGGCCCGTTGACAATGTGAATATTCACATTGATATGTTAACATTTACATTGATAAGAGTATAAAATTGGCCAACGGCCCATGGCTGGTCCGGCCCGGCCCGTTGACAATGTGAATATTCACATTGACATGTTAGCATTCACATTGATAGGAATGTAAAATTACCCCGTGCCTCGTGGCTGCCCAAAACCCGCCCACGGCTCGTGGGCGGCCCGAGGCGAGCTTGGCCATTTTTTTTTAATTCTTTTAATTTTTTCTACCAAAATTTTATTATTTTCCACAAAAAAAGACACTAGGCCTCGACGCAGGCCGGGCCTCGGATTGAGCCTTGAATGGGCCTTAACCGGGCCGATGGGCCGAGCGGGGCCGGGCTTTAAAGTGATGGCCCAGGCCCTAGCCTAGGGTCTCGAACTAGACTCAAGCATGGGCCCAAACAAGCCTTTCTTGGGCCGGGCCGGGTCGGCCCACGAGCCAAAAAAGTAGGCCCAGGCCCTAGCCTTGGCACAAGGGTATTCGGGCTTTGGATTGGCCGATGGATCGAGCCTTGGGTCGGGCCGGTGGGCCTAGGCCTAGCCTCGAGCTTAGGTCGGGCTTGGGTGGGCCTGGCCATTTTTTTTTTTATTTCTTTTTAATTTTTTCTACCAAAATTTTATTATTTTTCACAAAAAAATACATTACGCCTTGGGCGGGCTGGGCCTCAGATCGAGCCTTGAATGGGCCTTAAGCGGGCCGATGGGCCGGGCCGGGCTTCAAAGTGATGACCTAGGCCCTAACCTAGGGTCTCAGACATGCTTGGGCCCGGACCCAAATAAGCCTGCCCTTCGGGCACCCCACGGGCCGGGGGCCAATTCTACATTCCTATTAATGTGCATTTCAACATGTCAATGTGAATATTCACATTGTCAATGGGCCCGGCCGGGCCTACCCCTGGCCGCAGGCAAGCTTCAGGCAGTGGGCAAATTTTACACTCCTATCAATGTTAATGTTAACATGTCCATGTGAATATTCATAATGTCACTGTCGGCCAAGCTCGCTGGTCAAGGGTCGAAGCTACCACCTGCCAGGGTCGATTTTACACTCTTATCAATGTGAATGTTAACATGTCAATGTGAATATTCACATTGTCAACGGGCCGGGTCGGGCCCGCCCTGGACCGCTGGCCAATTTTATACTCTTATCAATGTGAACGTTAACATGTCAATGTGAATATTCACATTGTCAACAAGCCGGGCTGGGCCTGTCCCGGGCCGTGGGTGGGTTTTGGGCAGTCACGAGGCGCGAGCTAATTTTACACTCCTATCAATGTGAATGTTAACATGTCAATGTGAATATTCACATTGTTAACAGGCCAGGCCGAGCCCGCCCCGGGCCGCCCACGGGCCGTGGATGGGTTTCGGGCAGCCATGGGGCGCGGGTTAATTTTACATTCCTATCAATGTGAATGTTAACACGTCAATGTGAATATTCACATTGTCAACGGGCCGCCGTCGCTCGTCATGTCAGCGGCTTTTGACCGCCCATGGGCCGCGGGCCAATTTTATACTCTTATCAATGTGAATGTTAACATGTCAATGTGAATATTCACATTGTCAACGGGCCGGACCGGCCCGCCCCGGGCCGCCCATGGGCCGCAAGTGGGTTTCGCGTCGCCACGGGACGCGGGCCAATTTTACACTCTTATTAATGTGAATGTTAACATGTCAATGTGAATATTCACATTGTCAATAGGCCGGGCCCGCCCCGGCTCGCGGGCGGGTTTCAGGCCGCCTACGAGCCAATTTTACATTCCTACCAATGTAAATTTTAAAATATGAATGTTCACATCATAAAATTGCTAACCGTTCAAAAAATATTTATAAGGGTATCAAAATTAAATATAAGGGCATAAGTGTTCAAGAAAATAGTGTAAATTAAGAAAAAGGACTTTATGGAATAAAACTATACATACATGGGACTAAATGGGTTAAAAAATTCCTTCATGGACTTCTTGGGTTAAAACACTTCTAAATGGGATTTATCAATAATTTTCCCTATTCCGAAACACCTCTTTTTAGGATAAATTTCTATAAACTGTGTTCCATTTGTTTTTTTAAATTTTTTGAACTTTAAAACTCAACAATTAACTACCTTAAAATATTATTTTATTACAGTAACTCGTTTGGTTCGAATTATGTTATAAATTTATATAAAATCAAGTCATAAAATATGGCATATTTATTAATTTTTTAAGACAATAATGTCTTATCTAGTGATTTCATTTGCACTTTGTCACTAAAATAAGAGAGGCATAGTGTAGATAAGATCAATAGGTATTAGGTGGACAAACCTCAGGTCAGGTCGGACTTGCACCATATAGTATGGGGCAAATTTCACTTTACTCCGGTAGTTTCGGCTATGTGCAATTTATTTTCCTAATAACCCCTTATGGTTTGTAAATTGAAGTGCACTATTAGGTCCATTAACGATTTAATGAAAATAACTAAAATACTCTTGTATTGTTGTCATTTGTTTCAAAGGTAAAGTATACTTTAACCCCTTGTATTTTATTCCATGTGTGATTTAACCCCTGTACTTTATTTCATATGTGATGTACCTCCTTGAAATTTAAAGATAAACATATAATCCCTTTATATCTGCCATATGGTTCACACTTACTGTTAAGTTTGACGGATTGTTTACGTTATGTTTGGTTAGGGATTTGGAAAGGGAAAATGAAAAAGTATGTGAAATATGAATAAAATATACCTCAATTTCACCTAGTTTTACACACATTTTCTCTTTCCCTTTCCCTTTACAAATTCCTTCCCAAAACCCTCAACCAAACACGGCATTAATGGTACACTTCAGTCCACAATTCATGTAGGGATTGTGTGATCATTTTCAAACATTAGGATAATAAACCACACAAGGGGTAAAATGAAGTTTGCCTTCTAATAAGAAGATGTGTCCAATCATTAACTCACAAAGTGATCCAAAATTTCAAATATTCAATTTGTATTATTTAGTCCTAAACGATGATTAAGGAAAATATGGTGCAAGAAGTTCTCCTTTTACTTTAGTATGGCAGGGAGACATGTCCTCTTTTGCAGAATGTAATGGGGTAGGTGTGGGGTTGTTGTCAACCGAGTCCCCTTTCAAGAATGTTATGGTTTCAGCTGTAGGTACGTTGTACTTTGTACCAATGGACATGAGAACAAGACATCAAACATACTAATCTCATCGGATAAAAATAAATCTTCGCACTAGTGCTTGTCTATAGTGATTGACAGATGCCTTCTAAACATTTGTAATTGTTTGCATAGGCATACAGCTGAAAATTGTTATGTGGAAAATCTATTCTTACAACATAGTTGAATTGAAATCTTGTTTTTTCTTTTTTTGGATAACCGGTGACAAACACAATCTTTGCGTAATTATACTTTATTCTTTAACTTGAAATAAGTTGATCAAACTTTTACCAAGAGAACAATGATAAAAGATAATTGTGCAATTTTTTTTTTGCACGTGCGCATGCATGCATATGTGTTGATTGTGACCCTATATTTACTTGATTAGCAAAATGAATGAAAAGAAGAGCTTTTATTTGGTTGCTATAAGTGCATGTATGTACTTTATCCATACTATAGGTTGTTTGTAGATTGGGTTCTAAATGAGGAAACAAAGTTCCTTGTCCTAAGCATTTTCAAGGCCTCTATTTGGATAATGGTAAAGATGAAATTTTCTTTATTTTCTCCTTATTTTTCCCCGTTATATTTTGGTGTGTCATATAGGGGTGTTTGATAACCTAATTTAGCACTTAAAATTGAATATATTAAGTGAAAATCAATTAAGCTCGTTTGATAACAACGATTAATATCATTTAAAAATTAAGTCTCTTAAAATATAGGCTAAAAGTTAAGAAAGAAATAACAGTTTACTGAATTTATGAATACTCAATCATTGTCATGACACCAGCCCCACCCCACCACTACCATTAGGGGCTTTTCCCAAATTAAGCCAAATTAGCAACCTATTTCCCAAACTAGGCCTAGTTAGGACGAAATTCTCAAAGTAGGCTAAAACGTGGTTGTGAACCACGCTTTCAACGTTTTTGTGGCTGTCGCGCGGAAATTTTGTGAAATCGTAAAAGCGTGTTTCCAAACCACGCTTTTAATTAAGAAAGCGTGGTTACAAACCACACTTTTAATTAAAAAAATTTTTTTTTTTTTTCTGAAAATGTGGTTGTGAACCACGCTTTAATTTTTTTTTTCCTTTTGAAAACGTGATTGTGAACCACGCTTTTAACTAAAAAAAATTGTGTTCTGAAAACGTGGTTGTGAACCACGCTTTTAACTAAAAAAAATTTTCTTCTGAAAACGTGGTTGTGAATCACGCTTTTATTGTTCACCCTCAAAACTTATATAAAAATTCCCCCAGCCCCGTCATTTGCCAAACCCGTTTTCTTTAAAACGGCTTTTCCAATGCCGTTTTTTATGAATAAAAAAATAATAAAATTTTCCTTCGTAAAAATGATTTTTGTAAGACCGTTTTTAGTAATTTTTTTTCCCAATTTATATTTTTCAACATAAATATAAATTGCCACAAAATAATGTAATTCAGAAAACGGGTTTGGTAAAACCGTTTTCTAATACGACTTTCCTAAAACCGTTTTGCATGTATTTTTTTTTTTCTGTTGTCCTTGTTCTAGTGTAATTCAGAAAACAGGTTTGCTAAAACCGTTTTCTAATACGGCTTTCCTAAAGCCGTGTTAATGCAATTTTTTTTTTTAATGTAATTCAAAAAACGGGTTTGCTATAACCGTTTTCTAATACGGCTTTCCTAAAGCTGTTTTCATGTCAATTTTTTTTTTCTCTATTGCCTTTGTTTTAGGGATAATGTAATTCAGAAATTTTTTTTGGCTTTACCAAACCCCCTCTCATGTAAAATTTTTTTTTTCTTTTGTCTTTGTTTTGGGTTAGAAGGTGTAATTCAGAATTTTTTTTGGCTTTACTAAAGCCGTTTTCATTTTTTTTTCTTTTGTCTTTGTTTTGGGTTAGAAGGTGATATACATGCTCTACAGTCCGAAGCACACCCACACACTCTGCAGTTCAACGAACAACGACGAAGGGTGAGATGCGAAGAGCAATCATGAGGAGGTCAAGAAGACGAAGGCCACCACGAGAGTTGCAGCAAGAAGGAAGAAGAGAAAGACCTCAAATTTTGGTGATGTATTTTTTACATACGAATGGTACTTTTTCCGTTTTTTGCTATGTAATGTAACTTGTATGTAATTTGGTGTCTGATTACGAACAGAAACTTATGTAATGTAAATATTGGGTTGGAGTTTATGTTATTGGGATTCAATTGGTTTCGCTTATTTCATAAGACTGATGTTGTGCAATGAATGAATGAATGGAAATGTTATTTGTTTTATTCAATTGGTAGTGTATTTTTTGTAAGAATGAGAACGTTATTTGTTATATTCGATGAATAATTGTTACATTTTTGGGTTGTCACGATTGAGAAGATGAACAAGTTAAGAGAATGTGTATTTCCCCTAAAATAAATTTTGTCAATATTTTTGTAATAAAACTTAATACATAATATACGAAGTTACTAATTTTCTAAATACTCATACGGGCATGAAAACAACATAACCAAGTTGCAAATATAATAGCTTTTCAATTACATAGGTAGTACGTATATAAGTCTCCCACAAAAATATATTCTCGACACCATGAACTAAACACATAATACATACATCCCGACACCTCGAATCGAACACACAATACATAAACATAACAGCTTAGATAGACAAATATTAGGCGCATAATCGACAAACTCATTACGGAAACACTTAGTCTAACACACACATTACATATTAATGCATGACCTAATATTGTCAAGTATAGACATAAACACTTAATTGTGCTTAAATCGGCAATCTCGTAGTCCTAATAATCCGAAGCTCGTGGTCGAGACAAGTTCAGATCCTCCATGATACCCTTGATAGCCGCAACATTTGGTTCGCTTCGTTCTTCCGGGCATTATTCTTAACTATATATAGTTGTATATTGCGGGCTAACTTACTACAAGATTTGAGAAATCTCACGCTGTAGTCTTTCATATAGTCGATCAACATTATCGATCTTCCTTTTGGATCTCGGCTGTAACGTGCTTTTGGCACCTTAAGTTGATTTTCCCGACTTTAGGTTTCAAATTGCATTCGCCTATAAATAGTGCGGGCCACTTGAGACGAAAGCAAAGATCGATAAACCATATCCTCGCTTTGATTGTCGATGGCTCCATACATGAACCTCCTTGAACTTGATAATACTTGGGCATCAAAAATGTCACTTCCCAAACCTATCACGATAACCAAAAGCATAATCTAAAATAGGTATTGTTGTTTCGCCTTCAAAGATCGCCACGCCCCTTTCCTCATCGCCGTGAACTATCACCCTTTTGCAAGTTCTACCACCTCGCGATTCGCACTCCTCCCATGAATCGTGTAGCCATGCCGATTTTTTAAACAATGAATGATAATTTCAGAGGGCTTAAATGAGTTGTAAGGTTGTGTCTTCACCTTTAGTCGCTTATATAGTTAGTTATGAACGGCTTTAGAAAGACATCAAGGAAAAATCATAGAAAATAAATGCCTCTACATTACAATCCCCATATACTAACAAGGTATGAGTTGTTAGTAGAATGAAAAATAGAGAAAAGCAACATCAGGTACCAAGTCACTTGACTTGACAATCCATCTGCATATACCGATAAAATAAGGGCATGCTCATCAGAAGGTAAATCGCTGAATTCATCAAGGTTATATGACTTTCTGAATTGACAATCCCACATATATCAATAAGAGATGAGTTGTCACTGTAATCAGAAAACAGGAGAAAAGCAATGCCTGTGCACCAAGTCACATGACTTGACAATCCATCTGCATATACCGACAAAATAAGGACATGCTCACCGTAAGATAAATCAGTGAATTCATCATGCTATGTGACTTTCTAAATTGACAATCCCACATATATCAATAAGAGACGAGTTGTCATCAGAATCAAAAAATCGAGAAAACCAAAGCTTGTGCACCAAGTCACATGACTTGACAATCCATCTCAGATATACCGACAAGTCACTCCACGATTTGACTACTCAATGTGTGAAAAAAAGGAAGCTTATGTAGGCAATGTTGTGTTTCACTTAGCTATGCATCATTCGTTGTTACGACCAACTATTTGTATTTCATTGAAAAGTATGACTATTTGAATTTTTGTTGTCATTTGGAATTATTTTAAAATCAACTTTTGAATATTCAATTTGTAATATTTTGGGAAACATTTACACCGTCAATCAACATTGGTCGAATAACGCACTCCATCCGTGAGATCAATCGTAACAAATTTGTAAATCCCACGACGCCCACTTAACCCCATAGGTATGGAAGATTAATTGTTATTTTGATTTTTTCTGAAAATCACTCGTAATAAATTTGCAAATTTTACGCACAACCACTTAACCCAATAGTATTGAAAGACTAGTGTATGAAAATATTGTTGGAATGAAAATGTATATATTAAAATAATTTTTATAAATTTTAAATCCAAAACTTACTTGGTTTTCGAATTTCCAAGAACAGTTTTTTGGAAATTTATTAATCCCCCAACTGGACCAACCACTTGGCTTTGAGCTTGTTTGTCCTGCCCCCAAGTTTAGTTTTCTGTCAACCCTCCATTCCTTACCAGAGTCATCATTTTGACTGGACTACCAAGAATTAGAAGGCGACTCTTACTTCTTTCCTGATAGAGATTGAAATTCTTTACGTAGAGGATCACTATTTGAGAAGCCCCAGTTAAGGAAAGCTTTTGATTGAACTACCTATTCTGTTTTTTGTGTTGTTGAAAGCGGTAGTTCATCTGTCTGAACTTTATTAGTCCCCCAACTAGACCAACCACTTATTTTTGGGTAATGTTTGTCCAGCCCCCAAGTTTAGTTTTCTGTCAACCCCCCATTCCTTACCAGAGTCATCATTTTCACTGGACTTCCAGGAATTGGAAGGTGACTCTTTCTTCTTTCCTGATGGAGATTAAAATTCTTTACGTAGAGGTCATTATTTGAGGAGCCCTTGTTGAGGGAAAATTTTGACTAAGCTACTTGTTCTGTGAGAACCCGAATATAAAAATTAAGTACATAATTAAATAATAACAATATTACAATCTCAAATATTTTGGTGGTCAATCCTAAAGTGCAAATTAAATATTTGGAAGGTCTTTTAATTAATTTTTAAACCTAAAATAAATTTATGGTGGAAATCTCTAATTTTGAGATAAGATTTTAATAATAACAAAATAAATAAATAAATAAAAGCAAAAGGATAAGGGAGTCAGATTTTTAAAGTGTGTGGGTAACCCTAAACTCTCATATTATTCAACTAGCAGCCATGAAGAGGAGATATGAGTAGCTTTTGGTGAAAATTGAACAACTAGTTTGGTGCTTTAATAACTCCATCTCCAAGGTTGAAACCAATATTCTGTGAATATAGTTATTTTGTATTTATGTTTCTGTGCATTCATTAGAAGAAGAAGGAATGAAAGCTTAACTGATTAGGTGGCTTGAATATCTATCAGGTTAATAGTTGGTGTGAAATAATGTAATGGGTATAGTGGATGTATAAAGAATATCAAATCAGCGCCATTAGAACTGGTTGCAAGTCTAGTTTCTTACATTTTTGGCCTTGCGTTAATTGCTATTCTATACTAAGAGAATCGTTAATTTCTTTAAAGAGTTGCAGAAAACAATCTGTTTGGGTATAATTAATTGTAAATAGTTATTTTGACAAGCAAATCAAGTAAAACCAATTGGGTTTGAAACTTAGTCCCCAACCGACCAACCACTTGGCTTTTGAGCTTGTTTGTCCGGTCCCCAAGTTTAGTTTTCTGTCAACCCCCCATTCCTTACCAGAGTCATCATTTTGACTGGACTTCCAGAAATTGGAAGGCGACTCTTTCTTCTTTCCTGATAGAGATTGAAATTCTTTACGTAGAGGATCACTATTTGATGAGCCCCACTTAAGGGAAACTGTTCACTGAGCTACCTGTTCTGTTTTATGTGTTGTTGAAGGCGGTAGTTCGTTTGTATGAACTTTATTAGTCCCCCAATTCAATATTCACATAATTCAACATACATTAATCCATTCATTAATCTAGAACATTCATTAACTCATTGCAATTCAATAAAGAAAGTCATAAACTAATGAATGTGTACTTATAAATGTAGTTATTTCATAAACTTCAGGTTCATATAACAAATAGTTGAAATACATCCGTAAGTTAGATGAATAACAACATTGTCTTACACTCCAGTAACGAAGATATGACACAACATACAAACATATATGAAAGATAAAGGTGTTTGATTTCTCATTCCTCATCTGACATGTAGTAGTTAGAGAGATATTTTTCATTCCTTAAGACATTATTTCGCTCAATCACTGTCAAATCTCTGTTGCTTGCTTTTGACATTTTGGTGGCTAGCTGAAGCATAAAATGTTGACATCTCCGCATCAACATTCTGTTGTTCTCCTTCTTAATTCTGCTAACTGCTTTTTCATAGTCACTCACATTTCATCTAGCCATGGTCAATGAACGACGATGAGGTACCAAAGGTCCCCAAAGTTACGAGATCATTAAACAATCCTTCTTGCTCGTTACCTCAACGCCCATTCTCCTCAGATACCAGCAAAATAATCCTTCGGACTCGAGTACTTTTCGCTCTTGTAGTCATAAGTAAATGGAGATAGTAGCCATACTTTCGGATTTCTTTGCCGGCGTGAACTTCCTGCACCTCTTGAAGACATTGTTCATAAAATAAAAAAATTAATAATAATAGTAATTGTAGATATATTACTATTGTTATGACTTGAACAAACATCATACTGGGGGTAGCGCTATTTATAGACATCATACTGGGGGTTAACTAGAGATGATCTGGTGATGATAATTGAGTTGGGGCACTACGGAAGAAGTGATACCCTTGATATTATTTTATCTTATTCATTTCATGCAATCCTGAGTACCCGTGATATAGTCACGGACGTGGTTGTCAGATAAAATCATAATTGTAGGCCGTCCTTTTCACAATGCAATCCCTTCATATTCGAGCAGTGAGTTGTCAAATTAATCAGTAATGCAGTGAGTTGTCACATCGCCACATTAAACTATTTTTTTATGCTTACTTTTTTAATACAGTAAGTAGTCACTTCGAACTAACGATTTCAGTACAAATTGGTGTTTTCAAAAAATTATAAATTAAATCATAAAATGAAACAGCGGCTTTAATTTTCTTTGTTTTAAAGTAATACTGTTCATAAATAACTATGAAACAGAGTGCAAGTAAATACACAACCGTCCAACTCACTTCGACCTACAAAACTATTGTTGATTTTTTCACCAAAACAATGTTCAAAACAAAAGAAAACAAAATAATAAAATGGTCACCTGATATGTAAAGAAGATTGGCACTGTAGCCTATATTTTATCTTATTTTCACTTAATGAACTTCACAGTCATTTCCTTTTTTCCTCTTTGCATTTTCTGCTTCTTTTTATATTCGTAAATTACACTTCACTCATTCAAATCCTTTATATAATTGTTTATCAACACTATTGCCATGTGGTCGTATTAATATGACTTAGATGAATTCTCAAATGTGAGGAAAAACAAAGCATTTAAGTTGCCGCACAAAGTCACATGCATCACGAATGTGAGGAAAAAGTCACAAAGTATATAATTTACAAAGTCAGAAAGTCACATGCATCACTGCATCATTGCATAAAGTGGCATGCATCATCGCATCATCGACAAAGTCACATGCATCAACAAAGTCACATGCATCATCGCACAAAGTCACATAGCATCTGAGGAAAAAACAAAGCATACAAATTATTATGTCTGTTCAAGTCACTGCATTGCATCACTGAGAAATGTTGGACGTATCACTACACCGAGCTACAATTTATTATCATACCATAGCTACTGTGCCCATGTGAATTCTGCAATTCATAATAGGATGAGGGGGTGTCAGAACAACATAACAAAATAATTAGACCTTTTGTGTTTAAAAAGCCACCCTATGCAGCTCTAAATAGATTCATAAACGTTGAAGATAAAATATTATAGAGTTAGAATGCATTGAAGCTTAATTTGTAGTAGAGTTAGAATGAATGGGTTTTTCGATGTACAGAACTTCAAAGTGTTACATAAAACCTAGCCTAGTATGCAGACAAGAACAACACCGACTTAAATCAAAACATAATTAACTTCAAATTAAATTGGTCAAATTTCTCCAATTAAATTAAATGAAATATGTAAGGTGAAAAGTGAAATTAAATATATTATCAAGGCAAAATAAATTGAATTATATTTGTAAGTAGAAAAATTAAATTAAATTTCTAAGCGGATTTGAACTTTGCTTAAAACCTTTAGATATGCACTGAGTAGCAAATAAAAGTCGAAGTGACAACTCCTATAAAGTTGATGCATAGTTGTTCAGGTCATAAAAGTTAACGTGACAACTCTAATGCATAGTTGTTTACAATAATTTCATACATACAGCTACCGTGTGTATATGTGGTATAAATATCGCATCATACCACAACAAAAGTTTTATAGCTATTTCGTTTATATCATCATGAGATATACGGTGGTTGATCTATATTCAGTAATGGGTCGCTATTGGGTTGCAGGTGAAAATGAATTTCAATATCCATTAAATCCAAATTGGCGTTACTCACATGCCACCGTCAATACCATGAGAGCTGAGTGGGAATTTCGCATAACTCGAGCAAACGCTCGCTGAGCTATGTTGTGAAGTTAATATTAAATTTCCTCGCGGTTAGCCATGCGTATGCCAACCGACATTCCACAGCTTGTTGCAAAGGGCATTGCATCATATCCGCGGACGGTTAATCGCATGACCTAACGCTTGCAAAGGTCCGAACTAATGAAGACCGCAAATGAGCGCATCAAGATGGGTTAATGGATGATGCACACCAAGATTACCGAGCATGGATGTTATGTATGAATCTGATATTGAGATGTCAGATGATGATGATAATGAATGAAATTGTTTAGATAAATGACCAAACCATTTATCTTGTAATGGATTTGTAATGCTTATCCACGACTTATCAATGAAGGGAGATATTTCAACAGTTTTTGAATATTTCTTGTAATTCTACAAATAACAAATACCTTTGCTTTCTCTCTGTTATTGTTATTTTCAAGAACGCTACTTGAACTAGAGTTTCATGATTTCATGCATTATTGATGTGGAATATAATGATGATATTGAATGAACTTGGTTGCATGTATGACTAAACGTTTTCATTCAGTATAATGGCTTTGCAATGCTTATACATGAGTTATCAATAGGAAGAGAAATTCGTAACGAATCTTGACATGTGTACTTATAAATGTAATGATTTCATAAACTTCAGGTTCATATAACAAATAGTTAAAATACATCCGTAAGCTAGATGAACAATAACATTGTCTTACACTCTAGTAACGAAGATACGACACAACATAGAACATTGTTTAAGACATTATTTCGCTTAATCATCAGAAATTCTCTGTTGCTTGCTTCTGCCATTTCAATGCAGTAAGTTGTCACATCACCACAATAAACTATTTTCTGGTGCTTGCTTTTTTAATACAGTAAGAAGTCACTTCGAACTGACGATTTTCAGTACAAATTGGTGTTTGCAAAAAATTATAAATTAAATCATAAAATGTGGGCCACAGTGATGATAAGAATGGAGGAATGTGGGGTTGGCAAATCAAAGAATTTGGGTGCTGGAGAAATTATTTATTATTCTTTCTTTGTTTCTTTCTGTTTTTTGGGGGAAAAAAGCAGAGTATATAAAATTTGTGTTTTTGTTTTCTTAATGTTGTATGTGTGTATCTGTGCACGTTGTTTAAAAAAATCAATGTTCTTCAAATTTTTATTATATTATCAGGTTCTGTAACTTTTTTTTTTTTTTGGATAGTCTTATGTTATCTGAAATTTGTGTGTTTGTATTTAAAACAAAAATTGTTCTTAAATTTATCAGTATGTTATCAAATTCTTTGGGAAAAAAAGTGCAGAATAATAAATAAAATTTATGTAATTATTTATTTATGTTTTTTGTAAAGAAGTAATTATGTAGTTAAAAAAAATTATTTTAAAAAAAACTGTATGAAAAATTATATAGTTTATTATTGTAAAACGAAAATCCACATGGTATCAAATGCAGCACAACTTGAATCTCTTATGTATATAACCACCCTGTTTAAATCCATTGTGACATCATGATTTGAATATTTCAAGTAATTAGGAAACCATCAAAATGAGTAAGAATAAAAAATTGTAAAATTATATTTTCGAATAAATAAGTATGACACATTTACATCCTCTGTACAAGTTTGATTTACAAAAACTATAACAAAAACTATAAATAAAAAAAACTATACACTCCATATCATACCCGCTAATGCCCTAACCTACCCCCAGTCCCACAACCCCGATCATGGACCTCCGTCTTGGCCTCCAGCAGACTCTCAATATCCGCCCCCAATCGTAAATGTGTATCTAGTGGCACTCTTCCTCGCATGTGGCCCTCCATTGATCGCCAGGAGCTCGTGAGTGACCCCTCGTGCATGTGTTGCCCCGATCTTGTCTCTCGTCAAGATCGATATCGCTATGAGCTGTGAAACTCCCTCATTTGGTGCAACTGTATCACGATCTGCAGCTGGACCTCGACCTCGACCTCTACCTCTGCCCGCACCCTGACCTCGCCCGCGATGTCCGCCACGACCATAACCTTGGCCTCTCCATCGCGCTCTGGAGGAGGGGCTCAATATGGGCCTGATCCTCAACATGGGAGATGTCAGTGAGAACTGCATCATGTGTACTCATGGTCGCGGTCGAACTAGTCCCTACAAAAGTAGGTCTATGTAGTGTAGGACTATATGATGTACATGTATCAACCCTAACACTACAAACACCTGAACTGTCTGGTGGTGGTAACTGGGTGGGTGGGGTAACAACGTCATGCATGTATCGGGGCGGTGTCCAATCAGGGTCAGCTACATAAGGTATGCTAGTATGCTGGGTAGGAAGTACGTGAAGGGAATCTGAAGATATGTATGGGGTAGAATGTGGTAGGGTGACTGATGTCCAAGAAGCTGATGTGGCCAGCGCTGATGTGGGCGGCGTTGATGTGTCTAGAGTAGCTGCTGCACTGTGTACACCGTAGTGGCCAAAATGCAGACAATCTCCCTGATGGGCAAGCTGGATCGCCTCGTACAATAACTCTCGGATCTCTACAACGACCTACAAGGCATGCTCTTCATCACGTCTGAAAAGGACATCCTCAACCAAGTGATATGACCTCCTAGCTCCAACCACCTGAACAAAAATTCAAACGTATTAGGCTACAGTTGAGTCAAAGTAAATTAATAATTATCTGACACATACTATGATACTCACCAATGCCACAAGATAAGGCCCAACTCCTTGATATCTGGACTCGCATGGTGGCTCGGACATCGACTAGTAGGTGTGTATGTCGTCGATACCACAACATGTAAGGTTCTAAGAGGAGCACCTCATCGCCGCAGCTTAGCCTGCATAATCCGTTCGATGGGCATCCCACAATCAGATATATCGATATAAAACATACTCTAATCAAGGCTACCGCCACGCTTATCAATGACGCAATCGCCACTCGGTGTCGAACCGATCCCAAGACGGGCCGACCCGACCAAACTGTCGGAGGACACGATGAGGGAGATGCCACTCAACCACGTCAAAACAAATAAGTGGCACTCTCGCATCCATATCTTCTGAGCTAGTCAGCAGTAGTCGGGGAGTGTACTGAGGACCTCAGCGTAAGGCTGCTAGATAAACTACAATAACGACAAGTATATTAAAATTCACTCATGAACTCAAAACATATACAATGAACAAGACAACTAAAATTGATAGCAAAATTTCATACCTCGCCCTCGATCATCCGATCAAGCTGGTCTCTATAAACAACGACTATGTGGATCCAGACGACCTCGTGGCCTAAGTCAACCCTCCACTGGTTACCTCGAGGTCCGGGTGGCATCTGTATGTCTCCCTCACCCATGGGAAGCTCACTAGGACCAACTACTTGCCGCCTAGACGGGGCAATGCGAATCAATCTCTCCCACGCCCAAACTGCAATAGTTTGAACACAATTACAATACTGATATATGTCATACAATATGAATTGACATGTAATAAAATTCTTACTAACCTGTAGCAAGACAAGTGGTCCTCCAATCTCCTCGACTCCACTGAAGCCGCCGACATAGCATCCTATACAAGCATGCTAGAGCCGCACTACCCCAGCTGTAATGGCCAATCTCGCCAATGTCTCTCAGTAGTGGCAAGTACATCAGCTTGAGCAGGTTTTATGACTTATCAGGGAGAAGTACCCCCCCAATAAGCTACAGAATATATGCTCTGCATGTCATTGCACCAACTCATCTAGAGCATGTTCTAGAAGAGCAGCAAACTGCTGGGCCAGCCACCTCACCCTCAGTCTACCTACATGTAAGTCTCAGTGTAGGTGCTACTCCCAAAGAGCTCAAAGACATAGGGCTATCCACTGCTCCCTCGTCAATGATGGGTCATCTCCAGTAACTGTTCGCCCATCAATCCGTAGACCATACATGACAGATACGTCCTGTAATGTGACGGTGGCCTCCCCGATCAGGAAATAGAATGTATGAGTATCTGTGCGCCACCTTTCGACGAGAGTAGTGATGAGTGGGTGGTCCAGTCTAATATGCCCAATACGGTAGCGTTGGCTACATATTTTGTACAAGCCAATTACAATTCGACGGGTGGCGAAATAAGGGTAATATAGGAAGACTATTCAGGTCCTCGATCCTGATCGTACACGTGGCAATTAGTATTGGTTATTAAGAGATCTGAGTAGCAGCGGATCAACAAAGAAATACAAAGTGACGTGGCTTCAACGGTTACTCGCATTTCAGATTCAAATTTAGGAGGGAAGCTTAACTGTAAGTAATGGCGTAATGGAGCTAATATTGGGGCAACATGATAGATGATCATGGAGGAGCAGTTCGATGGTTGGAAGTGCAATTTGATGGTCACCCTTGAGCAGTATAAATAGTAGAGAAGGCCCCAGAAAAAAGCCCCAGACTCAGATCCAAAAAACCAATCATTTATACTTATTTTTCTTTCCAGTTTTACATTTACAGTTCTTTACATTACTGTACTTTAAAATTCCTGCACTGCACTTCGTTTCATAGGAGTATTTCCAAGTAGATTTGTCAGAAACCTCACGAGGTCGAAGTTTGGATCATTGTAAGTCTTTTCATCTTAATGAAATACTTCGACTGTTCTTCAATTCATTATTGTCTGTTTAATTCTCCTAAGTCAAGCCACCAGTAAAAGTCCTCTTCATTGAGGCTGAAAGAACTAAAACACAATCGTCTGACAATTGGTTGGCAATTAATTTTCTGTGAGGACTAATTGATCCTTGCTGGCACGTTCGCAATTACCAATATAACCTTCGAAAGCCAAAAAGCCAACATATATTTTTGGCATGCCCAGTGGGACTACATTTAAAATGGCTAGACGTAGAAGACAAGGAGAAAATGAATGCTTGGAAGAAGGCGTGGAAGGAGAGGTAGAGATACCTAATCCAGAGGACAATGTGATAACACGTCCTGTTGAAGCTC
The DNA here is from genome assembly GCA_025200525.1 of Camellia lanceoleosa. NCBI lineage: Eukaryota > Viridiplantae > Streptophyta > Magnoliopsida > Ericales > Theaceae > Camellia > Camellia lanceoleosa. Next base: position 62,715 of record JANUSC010000353.1, on the reverse strand, counting down.
CTATTTTATCAGAACCTACGGTCGAACAGACTAGCACTTCAGAACAAGTACCATATGCTCATAATATTGAACGAGACCAAGGAATTGGACCATCCACTATTCCATTTATTCAGCCAATAAATCCATGGGGCGGCTTAGTAGATGCTATGGGACAGCAATTAATGAACACGATGGAAAGGTGGGTAACATCCTTTTTGGATCGAATGAATAACCACCAACCAACAAGTGCAAGACACATCGAGAAAATTTCAAATGTCCCTCAGCAAAGATTGGCTAGAGATAAACAGCCTATGTAAGTTAATGGACATTCTAATGGTCAAACTAGTAATCAGAACTATGAGAGACCATCACCTCAGTCTTGGTACGAACCTATTCCGAGGCCTATACCAGGTCAAAATGCCTCAGTACTTAACAGTGAAGCCATGCAATTTGGCGGATCTGGCCCAGTACAAGAAAATGGCATAAGAATGGTTCCAAATCCTATGTTCGAAGCCATACCTGGCACAAGGGGATTCACTAATCCCTTATTCGAATTTATACCGGGGGGTTGGAAGGTTTTCCTACAACTGGAAAAGATACAACACCAGTTCCAGCACCTGTCGTAGGTCCTTTCGTAGGACGGGCTCAAAGGGGTTACCCACACTCCCAACAGCAACCTGTACCACAGGGACAACCAATCCCAAATGTACCACCTTATGGACCAAGAGGACCACAGGCACAAGTTTGCCCACCAAATCTTGTGTTTGCCCCTCCAAAGAATGGTTCAAGAAAGACAAAATATGGTCCCTAGGGACCAAATTGCTGACATTGTTAGAGAGATGTGTGGACCAATGGCTCGGGGGGTCCAGACTCCAGTGTACAGGAAACCATATCCAGAATGGGTAGACAGGGTACATGAATACCCAAGAGGTTTCATGATACCAGACTTTGCCCTTTTTTATGGGAATGGAAACCAATCAACAGTAGAGCATATTGCTAGGTTTGCTGCTCAATGCGGCAAATTTACTAATAATGATTATATGAAGTTAAGGTTATTCCCAAATTCCCTAACTGGGGGAGCATTTATATGGTATATTAACCTTACACCTGGCTTTATCCAGACTTGGCAACAAATGGAAGAGGCATTTCATGCCCAATTCTTCCAATCAGAGCCAAAGGTTTCCATGACAGATTTGGCAAGATTAAGTCAAAGGCCTGATGAGAAGGCCACTCAGTTCATTACTAGATTTAAAAGGGCTCGAAATAAATATGGAGTCATCTTACCAAAGCCAGAATTCGTGAGATTGGCTCAAAATGGTCTAGAGTTTAGGCTTCGAAAGAAGTTTGACTCGATCGAAGTTCAGAGACTTAGTGGAACTCACCTATAAGGTGTCTAGATACGAAGCATTATTAGAGGAAGAACAAGATCGAAATAATGTATCGTATAAGACATATTATAGAGATCCTAATTATGAGATCGATGCAGCAGAGATTGTGGGGAAAGAACCTGTAATCTGTGAAGCATTAATTCATAAAGATACAACAATTGACCAATAGTTTAAAAAGAAAGACCTTCACAGGAAATACTCTTTCGATTTAACTAAAGCAGATGACAATTTTGATCATTTGCTTGCAGCCAATTTCCTTAAGTTACCAAAAGGAGTCAAAATTCCATCTCCTGATGAACTTAAAGGAAAAGTATATTATAAATGGCATAATTCTTAGTCTCACTCGACTAAGAACTGTATTATTTTTCGAGACAGGATCCAAGAACAAATTCGGAAGGGAAGTTTGAAATTCCCAGCCAAAGCAGAAAAGGCCATGGGAATCGACAGTAATCCATTCCCAGAAATTAGGGAGGCAGCAGCCAATGTCATTGTGCCAGACCTTCAGAACCTATCTTTGAAAGAATTGGAAGAAGTCAATGTGCAGATGCATGTGGCCAACCAGACAGCTACCAAGAGAGACACTGGAAATCTACCAGCTATTGGACAAGATTTCTCACACCAGGGGGAAGATTCTAATAAGGAAGCACTGGATGACGATTCCTTAGAAGCAGCTGTAATGCAAAGGATGTGTCCCAGGTGCAGACTAAGTTACAAGTGGTTGAAGGGGCTTCCAATTGATGGGAAGCAGTACTACAAGGATGTGCAAAGATGTCCTAAACCAACCAATGCTTACAATAAAAGGGCATATCCATTTGGTGTTAGGCAGCAGCCATTGATGGTTGAACCAATGGCCGATAGAATGCATTTTAAAGGTAAGAGGCCTTTGTATGAATCCAGATCACCTAATTATTACAGGATGGAAAGCAGTCATTCTGAAAGGAGACTGGAGAAGGGTTCAGTTTATGGGATCGCAGCCAGGGATTGGCCTCATAGATCAATTTCACGCAGGACAGAAAGTGGACACCTTCATCGAAGGCCTGAATTAGGCCCAAAGCATGAGGTCAGAGCCAAGCAGTGGCCTTCACAAACAGCTTCGAAGGTAGCTTCGAAGGAGGAAAGAAGCAGTTCAACAGTTGGGTCAGTAAGTTTGTGGGTACCTGGGGTCCCAGATTGGTTTGTGATGCAAAACAAACCTAGGGAAGTGTTTACTCACAGAGAGGTAATTGGAAACCAAGGCAAGATGGTCAAACCTCCTTTGGTGGCTCCCAACAATAGGGTGTTGCTTAAGCACCCAAAAACAAAGGAACCAGACATGGTTTCTGTAATTTACAGATCACAAAGGAGGAAAATTCAGTACAGGTACACTCAGTACCAGGAGGACTTGAAAGAGAGTGGAGAGAGCTCTTCATTGGTCCAGACAGAAGGAAAGAAGAATCCAAAGTCAAACCATATTCCAAAACCAACTCCACAAAGCAAAATGGGTTGTAGTAGAGAACAAGCACAAAGTTCATTCTGAACTAAAAGCCAGAAAGAAATCCAGTCTAGCAGGATTGGAGAAGGCATTGATGGAAAGTGATAGCGAGGCAGAGAAAGAAGTTGGCTTAGGCAAAAAAAAAGAAATGGTTGAAGAAGAAATGTTCGAAGCCTTCATGGCCGAACAAACATTTTTGGTTGAAAAGCCAGTCGGAAAAGACCATTCGAAAGAATCTGTTAGGAATGAAATGCCAGAATACAACATGGAGGATGCTTCTGAGGTGGCTAAACAAGGTAGCCAAGAGGAGAAACAGACACAGCCAGCCATCCAATTTGGCTCATTCCCTCCAGTATCAGTAAATATGGTACACATACTATCGCATGAATTCCAAGCTGGAGATGAGAACCAAGAAGGGCAAGAAATTGACCCAATTCCAGTCTCTAGTGAAGACTCACAAGTGAGTATGGTACAAGATGATTCCGGAATGGCTACTCCAATGGAAATTGAATATGAGAGTGAAGAAGAGGTGAGCATTAACCTTTCATATCCTTTTGAATATCCCTCAAACTCTATGACACAGCATGTCAAGCCTTTGTATATCAAGGTTTTCTTCGATGGGATACAATTAAACCGAGTCTTGATAGATAATGGGGCAGCGGTGAACTTACTACTGAAATCTTCCTTGAAGAAACTAGGGAAAAGGAATCCCAGGTTAATCCCAACCAACACAACCATTGCTGGTTTCGCGGGAGACAAGCAGATGGCTCAGGGAATTCTGCCCATCAACCTGAGTGTGGGAACCAGAGACTGCATGACAGCATTCTTCATCATCGACAGCAATGATAAATACAATGCTTTACTTGGTAGAGATTGGATCCACACTAACAAATGTGTGCCTTCCTCTTTGCATCAGAAAATAATGATGGCCTTGGGCAATGGGGAGACAGAGAAAATTGATGCAGATCCTCAACCCTTCATAGTCTGTGCAGACTTTGCAGAGGCCAAACTGTATATTGAGGGAGTGACACCACTCAATATACTAAGGAAACCTGATGGCTCAGCCAAAGTAACGGCTGATGAGGAAGTGACACACCTAAAGCACTTAGTTCAGGAGAGTGCTGATGAGGAGGTTGTCATTAAGGATGACAATGATGCCTGGTTGTAGGCAAAGAAATAAAGTCCAAGAAGCCAAGTCTTTGGCTCTAATTAAGTTCTCAGTATTGGATGTAAAGTCAATAGTCCAGAGAGTACAAGAGCAAGGGAAAGAAGCCATGATGATTGGCTACAAACAGGAGCAGCAACAAGCCAAAGTTTTGGCCTTTGACAAACATTGTGCATTAGACATTGAAACAAAAGTCCAGGAGATACAGGAAGAAACGGCCTTATGGACAAATTTTGTTTATGAGGAGGAGGGTAAGGATGTTGAATTAAAGAACCTGGGAGCAGTACAAAGTAAGAAAATTGTTTCGAAGCCAGAAGGGATCAAAGAGGAAGCTTCAGTAAGTTATCAGATTCTAGACCCCTTAGAAGAAGTAAATTTAGGGGAAGGTTCTATACAATGTACCACCAGATAAGTGCTTGTTTGAATGCTCTGGACAGGGACCAGTTGTTGGTTGTTTTGAAGAAATATAAAGATTGCTTTGCATGGTCTTATAATGAACTACTAGGATTGGAGAGATCATTAGTAGAACATAGGCTCCCTATGAGGCCTAATTTCAAGCCATACAAGCAAAAGCCAAGAAGAATGAGTCCAGAAGTGATTCAGAAAGTTAAGGAAGAAATTCTTAGACTACTCAAGGTAGGCTTTATTAAGACAGCCAGGTATGTTGAGTGGCTATCCAATATTGTGCCTCAGAGTAGTAAAAAGAGTGGTAAAATGAGGGTATGCATTGATTTCAGAAACTTGAATCTAGCAACTCCAAAAGATGAGTATCCTATGCCTATAGTAGACTTGTTGGTAGACAGTTCAGCAGGACATCGAATTTTATCAATGATGGATGGGCACTCTAGTTATAACCAAATCTGCATTGTAGAGGAGGATGTATTCAGATGTCCTGGGAATATTGGGACCTTCGAATGGGTTAAAATGCCATTTGGCCTAAAGAATGCTGGGGCTACATATCAGAGGGCTATGAACACTATCTTTCATAACCTCATTGGAGGGTATTTAGAGTGTTATATTGATGACATTGTAGTTAAATCCCAATCCATAGAGGAGCATCTGTTTCACTTAGAAGCAGCCTTTGAAAGAATGAGAAAGTTCAAATTGAAGCTCAATCCTCTTAAGTGTGCTTTTGGCGTATCATTTGGAAACTTCTTGGGCTATGTGGTACACAAGAAATGAATACAGATTGACCAGAATAAAGCCAAAGCCATCATTGAAGCCAGACCTCCATCAAGTAAGAAAGAATTACAAAAGTTCCTTGGACAGGTTAATTTTCTTCGAGGATTCATTTCTAACACTGTAGGGAAAACTAAAGTATTTTCTTCCTTATTAAGGCTGAAAGATGAAGAGGAATTTGTGTGGACAGTAGAGCATCAAATTGCTTTCGAAGGTATTAAAGCCTACTTGGCCAACCCTCCAAAGGTCCGATGCCACCAAAAGGTGACAAGCCCTTGAAGTTGTATATAGCTGCAGCAGAAAATTCATTGGGAGCTTTCTTAGCCCAAGACAATGAAGAAGGCAAGGAGTAAGCTGTTTATTACCTTAGTAGGTTTTTAAATTCTTCTGAATGTAAATATTCATCTGTAGAAAAGCTGTGCCTTGCATTGTATTTTGCTGCAATGAAATTAAGATACTATCTTTTGCCTACAACTGTCTTGGTAATTGCAACCACAGATTTGGTTAAGTATATATTATCCAGACCTATGTTGAGGGGAAAAATTGGCAAATGGATATTAGCCTTATCAGAATTTCATTTAGAATATATTCCCCAAAGAGCAGTGAAAGGACAAGTTTTAGCCAATTTTTTGGCAGATCATCCATCTCAAACAGAAAGCCAAGAGATAATGGAACTCGGTATGGGTAGTGTTAAGCCATGGCAAATGTGGTTCGATGGATCGAAAGCCAATGGCCTAACTGGAATTGGTGTAGTAATTAAGTCACCACAAGGAATAGAAACCACACATGGTTTCAGAGTGGATGAAAGTACTTGTTCTAACAATCAAGTTGAATATGAGGCCTTAATAGTGAGATTGGAAATTCTGATTGGACTACAAGTTCATATAGTTGACATATTTGGAGATTCTCAATTGGTGGTTAACCAAGCTTAAAGGAATTTTCAAATGTCAGAGTATAAGCATGTTGCCATACTATATTGTTGCATTACACATGCTTTCTCAATTTCAAATAGCAAATGTAACTTATGTCCCAAGATTCTTGAATAATAGAGCTAATGATGTGGCTCAGAAAGCTTCGAATTTCAAGAGGAGGGATAATACTCAAAGGGACATAAACCAAACAACATACCAGAAATCTATACCACCCTTAAATAAAAGGAATGTGGTCCTGGAAGTCAATCATAATGACTTACAGGAACAAGATTGGAGGCATCCAATAATGCAGTACTTGGCTGGTCCATTCTCGAAGGCCAGTAGGAAAATTAAATTGCAATCTATGCAATACATCATATACGGCAATGCTCTCTACAAAAGGGGGGGAGATGGTTTATTGTTGGAATGTTTGGGACCAAAAGAAGCATTAACAACTATGACTGAGGTTCATGAAGGCATCTGTGGTGTTCATCAGCCTGGTGTGAAGATGAAGTGGTTGCTTCGAAGGCATTCCTACTATTGGCCAACTATCCTTAAAGATTGCATAGAGTATGCAAAAGGTTGCCAGGCATGTCAAAAGCATGGTACAATAAGGCATGTGCCCATAACTGACCTGCATGCAGTGGTGAAGCCTTGGCCATTCAGAGGATGGGCCATGGATATGATGGGGAAAACACACCCACCCTTTTCGAAACATCATTGTTTCAGTTTAGTAGCCACTGATTATTTCACTAAGTGGGTCGAAGCTAAGCCATACAAGGCTGTAGACCAGACTGAGGTCATTGGATTCATCAAGGATTTAATCCATAGATTTGGCATCCCACAAACTATAATCAAGTGATAATGGACCGTGTTCGATGGGAAAATGGTGAAGTCCTTTGTGGTAGAGTTTGGAATTAGCCTTGTTAATTCTACCCCCTATTATGCACAAGCCAATGGTCAAGCTGAATCATCCAATAAGTCCTTGAAGAAAGGAATACAAAAGGTTGTGGAAGACAATCCTAGGGATTGACATAACTTATTGTTGGATGTATTGTGGGCTTATAGAACTTCCCCAAGGTCAAGCACAAGAGTTACTCCTTATGCCTTGGTGTATGGGCATGATGCAAAGGTTACCGTGGAAATTAATGTTAAATCTTTGAGGATGAGATGCCAAGACCAGATAAATCCTGAGCAATACCATCAGAGTATGTGCTTGGAATTAGAAAGCATAGATGAAGCCAGAATTCTTGCATTAAACAAAGATTCTCTTGCAAAAGAAGAAAGCAAAAATTACAATAAGAAAGTCAAATACATTGACATTGATGAAGGTGATTTGGTATGGTAGACAATACTCCCAAGAGGAATTAATAGCCATAAGTTTGGTAAATTGTCACCTAACTTAGGAGAAGCATATCAAACTCATAGAGTCCTGCCTTTTGGGGCATACTATTTGAGAAATTTGAATCGATACATACATCCCAAAAAGATCAATGACAGATATTTGAAGCCTTATTTTCCAACTATTTGGGAAACACAAGGATTAGAATAAATGTCAAGCAAAAGAACACAAGAATACTCAAATGATAAATCAATTTGTTTTTCTTCATAAAGAGTTAAATACATGCCGCCATAAATTGGCCCAAAAATCATTACAATGCCTTAGTTGTTCTTTTTACAATAGACTTCCTATTCTTAAATGAGGGAACCAACTGAATGGTGTGGTTATTTCTTGCTTTCGATCGCCAATTCTTGGTTGGTGATCCGTAGTTTGGTGTCGTCTCAATTAAGGCTTGATTCATCAGACAGCCTCCTCAAGTTGAACCTTCCTTCCAAAGAGTTGTGTTCGAAAATGAGAGGTAGAGGAATGTTGTTCCTTTAGCAATCGAGACTTCGTAATGTACCGTGGAAACAAAGCTCGATCTCTCACTAATTTCTCCTCCGCAACCTTGGCAAGATGACAAATGTTGATGTAGAAGTCAATAGTAGTCACCGAGATAGATGACTTGAGACAGCTTATATCGATTGCTCAACAACTTTGCAAAGACCGCAGAAGCCATTTCTTATTATAGGGCTTTCTAATGCCTCAAAAGGAATCCTTGAAAAAATATCAATAATTCCGCATAACCGCCTAAATCCATCAGAGGTGCAGAAGGCTTCTTACTGGAGGAAGAAGAGCTCTCAAGAATTTCTAACAAAGAATCAGCCAAAACCAATGGCTCAGTCTCATCATTGGTTATTGGAGAGGTAGAGGGTATGTCGAAGAGACTGGCTAGTCTTGCTTCGAAGACATCTACTGGCCCATGGACATGAGGGGTGCAGAAAGAGTGGTGGTGGGAGACACAGAGGACTGCATAGGGATAAGAGAAATGGATGGAGCATCCTCAGCAGTCTCTATGGTCCTAGCCACCAATACGTCAAGGGAAGAAGGGCTGGAAGTAGGTAAAGGTAATAAACCATGGGTTGGAGAGCTACCAACACCCTCTTTAGGGGAATCAACTATTATCAAAGATGGAGCAACAGTTGGAACTTCCTTAGGGAGAGGGGAAAGAGCAAGGCTCGAAAAAGAATTGAATGGAGGTAGATCCAAAGATAAGAAAGGAAGATATGGATTTAATCCAAAGGGAAAAGGTGCAGGAATGTTTGGCCTCAAAGGGGGTACATGGAATGTAGGCCTAGGAAGTGGGAGTATTATATGAATGGTCTTCACATTTTGCATCTGATCAACCTCAATTGAAACTGAGGGAGTCCTCATTGGAAGAATAAGCTCAAGAGTTGTTACTGCAAAAGAAGAAAAGAACAAAGTGATGTCAAGGCCCAATACCCAAAAATTCAACAAGGGAAAACAATAGAGGCTTTAAAGAAGTTACTTGTTTCAGAAGTGACAGCAGCAATAGGAGAGCTTCGAAGAGAGTAGTGCTCAGCAATGTGTTGCCTTTTTGCAGCATCCCTTTGAATTGCATCAGCAGTAGCAACTTCATCTCTTAAGAATTGCTGTTGCCGTCTCTTCTCAGCTCTCTCAAAGACAATTATGGCCTTGGAAAACTCTTGTTCCATCGCCTTTAGCAAATGCTTCATGTACATGTGGTCCTCGACAAAATCGTAAGGAGAGACAGCTTATCTTCCTTCTTTTTTCTTTGTAATCGGCATTGAATGTTCTTCCTCAATTTCTTTCTCTCCAATTTGGGATTCAGATTCTTCAGAAGTGAGTTCCTCTACTCTGACAGTTGTCTCATGTGTGGGATCTTGGACTAAGTCAGAAGAAGGGACGGCCACTCTTTTCCTTCTTTTCAGGAGAGACTCTTGCTCTTGAGTTAATTCTTCTTCTTCTTCTTCTTCTTCTTCTGCTTGCACCTCAAAAACTTCCTTTTCAGGCTCAAGTAAAAGTCTCCTTTTCTTTTGTTGCTGTTTGCTTTTGAGGAGATTTAGAGCTTGAGTCTTTTGAGGAGAGTCTCCCTGTGAGGCACCTGTACCACCTTCACAAAAGAAGAACTAAAGATAAGACTGAAAGCATTATAAAAAAGGTAGAAAGAGAAGAGATGAGGGTATATATCTTTCTTCGAGGTGGCTCAAGTAACTCTAGGAGGAGTTGAAGCAACAGAGGCAGATTGTGTGGAGACAGGCACAGGAGCTGGGATGGTCAGAACAGTGGAAGAAGTAGCAACTTCAGCTCCTTGGGGCTTGGGCACATCCAACACCGTCAGTAGATCTTGAGGGGAAATGGCCAAGTGCACTTCCATATTGGTCACCCACCAATTTTGATATCTCTTCAAAATGTTACCTTGGGGAAGGAAGAGGATATACTCAAAATCGATCAAGTCCTGTATAAATTTGGAAGTTGCTCTTCCACCTGGACCTTCGAACTTTCACATCCCTTGTGGTAAGACTTAGATTGGTGTTACTACAGAGAGGTATTGGGACCCTTGAGTGAAGCCAAATTGTCTAGCAAATTGTGCAGGACAGTAGGGCTCAGCAATGCATTTGTAAGCTCTGGGGTTCATGGTCCCAATGAATAATTCTCTAGGGATTAAAATGGAGGCCCATATATCTTTGTGAGCAGGTGAAGCACAAAGCCTATCACTTAGGAAATTCTTCAACCAAAGTGGGCCAATAGTATTGGGTTCGAAAGGACGAAAGTAGTGGGAAAGAGGAGAAGCTGAAAGTTGTTGGATGAAAGAGAAGTAAAAAGCAAAAGTAGAAGGATAAAGGGAAGCATTGGCTAGCCTCATGCCATGAATACGAGGGTCTGGTTCAAAAATTTAAGGCATTTGGATTGTAACTCAGAAAATAAGCAAAAAGCCAAAGTCAAGAATCCAAATCGCCCCTTGATTGACATCTAAGGGTTTCTCACAGAAAATAGAGCAGGCTCTATATACGTGGCCTAGAATGTATGGGGCTAAAGCCACCCTCTTCTGTAAAACAAGGGCTTTGGCAATAGGGGCAAATTCAAGCATAATTTTTTGAGAGGAGGTGCAAAAAAGGAACTTGCAAAGCCAATATAATAAGAAAGAGAAGAATTCCCTATCGGTCACAGGACCCTCCATTCTATTTTCAAATTTTGACAAAATCACTATAGGATGAGTTAAGAGAGGGAAGGGAAAAAGGGACTGTTAGGTCAGCATAATCTGGTCCAAGGGGAGTTCCAATGGGAGATAATCCTAAAAGATGGCAAATGTCAAGAACAGTAGGAGCCATCATCCCACATCTGAATTGGAAGAAATTAAAAATAGAATTCCAAAAGCACAGAGCAGCAGGAATTAAAAAGGGGTCCTCTGAGATGGTTAACCTGGATAGTCAGAGGGCGTCGAGGAGGCAGAGTTCTTGAAGGTCCAGGGTCCTACTAGGGACAACTCGATCATACCATTCTTGCCACTCCGGTCTCATCGTGGGCCAGCATCGATGGAGGCGGTTCGTCTTCCGCTTCCTCCACCAAGGCCACATTCAGAAGGAGACAATGGTCTTCCAGACGAGGATATAGAGCTGGAAGCTCAATAGGAATCTCCTTGAATATGAGGCCAAGCACATAGTCTCGTTGCACATGACGATGAAGGATGAAGATGCGTCCGTCAATGGCACTTTTCTCCCCAGCCTTGTACTTTTCACATTCTGCATCAATGAGCCTTTTCAGTATACAGATGGGCTCACACGCCTACAACCGGCACTTTCAATGAAGAGGAAGCTATTGATAGAACGCTTTCTCAAAGGACGAAGCCGAAAGGAGTAGGAAGAAGTGGGAGATGATTAGAGATAAAGGGTTTGTATGTCGAGCGAGCAAGTGATTTCGTAATGCTAAATAAAAGGGTTTCAAAAGCCTTTATATTTGAAAGAAACATCACAGAATTAAGTATACTAAAAGTACGAATACGAAGAATTTCCTTCAATATTGACACTCTTGGAGGAAAAACACATCCCAGATGTTGATGCCAACTTCGAAGTAGAATATTTGGCTTCGTAGCCAGATTTTGGCGCCAAAAGTCAAATAACAAACGGCTTCAAAACTAAGATGCCAAGCACATTCCTCGCTTAAGGATGTAAGAATACTCAAGTATTCATTTACTCAAGGGATTAAAGACTTGTTTTAGGCCTCTTAATGAAAGTAATGTCCTTCGAAGTGAAACTTGAGACCCTGTGAGGATGGGAATTGGTGTTCAAAACATAACACACCAGATTTTGGCGCTAAAAGTCTAATAACAACGGCTTCGAAACTAAGAAGCCGGCTTCGAAGCACATTCCGTACCTAACGGATGCAAGAATGCTCAAGTATTCGTTTACTTCAAAGGGATTAAAGACCTGTTTTAGGTTTCTCAATGAAAGTGATGTTCTTCAAGTAAAACTAGAAATCCCTTTAGGAATGGAAATTGGCATTCAAACATCAAAACCAATAGTTGGTTTATATATATTCGTAAAAGTTGTCTTTTGAACTAAAACTGCAAAATTTCAAAGGAGCTTCCATACTTTTGAAAGTATGGACTGTTGTTCAAGACAAAAAGATCAATTTAAAACTAATTGATCATAATAAATCATTGACCATATGTTGGTTGTGATTGAAACAAGTTTTGAAGAGTAAGATTGTTAGATTCGAAGCATGGATCCTAAATGGAAAAACAACAAAAAAAACTATCTACTGCATTCCATAAATTGGAAAAGTTCATGGTCGTTTTGTTAATATTCATTTAAAATGATTGAATCCAGGTTCGAAAGAAAAGATTGTTCAGTTTGAAGCTTCGAAATTGCTTTTAAAGACAAATGGAGACAAGATCAAACCATGTCAAACAAAGAGAAGTCTTAGTGGTATTAAAGCAAAAACAGTTACATCGAATGGCCCTATTTGGATACAAACTCAAGCTCATAAAAATAGGGAATGGAATAAATAACTAGATCATGAAATTTAGTCCAACTATGATCAATGAATTTCTGTTTTTTCTTTATTCTGTCCTCTATTTCTTCTAACATTGGCTGCATGAGTTGATGTGCTCTCACTTCGTAAAAGAGCTCTTCAGCCTTTATTTCGAAAGTTGTTTCTCTCAATCCTTGTTCCAATTCGTCTATATCCAAGTCATCCCAAAGATGCGTAATCTTTATTCTTGAAATCATCGAATTCTTCAATAAAGTTTTTGCTTCAGACAAGTATGAATTCAAGGATGAAAGTTGGTCTAAAGATTGTGTGGTGGTCATAGAGGTCCGATGCCGTGAAGAAGCAATGGAAGTTGGTCCAAAACATGTGAAGCTCGCTTGGGCGAGGGATTGAGGACATGACCCCGAAGTTAGAATATCACAAGCCCATCGAAAGTTCTTAAGAGGGACTTCATCCTCAAGAACATTGAAGGGCAAGTGGAAAAGCAATGAGCAAAAGTTGAGCTTGTTTCCGCCAAATTTAATAGGAGAAGGTGGTGTTTTGTAAGGTGGAAAGACCTTATCCGCGAGAGAACAAGCCTCGCTTATCCAAAGAAAGATTTGGCGGAAGAGAAGGTGTGGATGCTTCTATCTCAGAGGTGGAGCAAGGGCGTATGAACAAGGGCATTGATATAATCGAGCCACCAAGAGCAAATCTTCGCCTTCTGGGCTAAGAATGATGGATTGTACCCTTGTGCCTCTTCTAGGCGTCAGGCAACATGCACTATCTTTGTAGGCATGGAAGATGTATACCATGCCACAAACAGATGCTCCTCCAAACTACGTCGGTGGTCAATGGGCACGTAAGGATAGACCACCGAGCTTTGCGCATAGGAAGGGAATTCTAAAGGATCAGTAAACTCAACAAAGTGATGGTTGATTCGCTCCCTTAAATCACAGGCCTCGGGTTTTGACTAGTTTGTCCAGTCAGAAGCCCCAGAGGAGGAAGAAGTTGCAGCCTTATCCCATGCAGAGGGTTGTGAAGGAAAACTTCCCATGTCCATATTTGCAACTTTCTGAATCAAAGGATTGAGAGCGGTTTGTTCGTAGTCTGAGGATGAGTCAGGAGAAGACCTTCCCATGTCCATATTTGTAAGTTTTTGAATCGAAGGATTAAGGGCAATATATTCGAAGTCCAAGGGTTGATAATCTGCAAAGGCATCCATGACCTGAATATAGAAGGGTGGGTAAAGGTGGCTAATTAATGCATGGAGGTTCTTTCAAGGAGGAACAGCATCATCATATGACTCTTCGTGTGCTCGATCAATGAAGGGAATAATTGATTCAGCCATAAAAAGTGTACCACTGCTCAATACTAAGGTGGTGGAGGTGTTCAAAAGATTGAAGGAGTTTAATGCGATGATAAATGACAGCTTGCATTTTTGAAACCATGCACGCTTCTAAGACGTGAAAAATCTTTGATCCACTAATATCACCAAGTATTGGGTATATTAGTGGGGGGTAATGTTGGCTACATATTTTGTACAAGCCAATTACAATTGACGATGGCGTAAATAAGGGTAATATAGGAAGACTATTCAGATCCTCGATCCTGATCGTATACGTGGCAGTTAGTATTGGTTATTAAGAGATCTTAGTAGCAGAGGATCAACAAAGAAATACAAAGTGACGTGGCTTCAACAAGCATCGTGATTTCAGATTCAAATTTAGGAGGAAAGCTTAACTGCAAGTAATGGCTTAATGGAGCTAATATTGGGGCAACATGATAGATGATCATGGAGGAGCAGTTCGACGGTTGGAAGTGCAATTCGACGGTCACCCTTGAGCAGGATAAATAGTAGAGAAGGCCCCAGAAAAAAGCCCAGACTCTGATCCAAAAAACCAGTCCGTTATACTTATTTTCCTTTCCAGTTTTACATTTACAGTTTTACATTTACGCCTTACATTATCAGATTTTAAAATTCTCAAGACCGCACTTCGCTTCATAGGAGTAGTTCCAAGTAGATTTGTCAGAAACCTCACGAGGCCGAAGTTTGGATCATTGTAAGTCTTTTTCATCTTAATGAAATACTTCGACTGTTCTTCAATTCATTATTGTCTGTTTAATTCTCCTAAGTCAAGCCACCAGTAAAAGTCCTTTTCATTGAGGCTGAAAGAACTAAAACACAATCGTCTGACAATTGGTTGGCAATTAATTTTCTGTGAGGACTAATTGATCCTTGCTGGCACGCTCACAATTACCAATATAACCTTCGAAAGCTAAAAAGCCAACAGGTAGACACCATAGAATCTCGCGCGTAGTATATACTGCAAGACTCTATGGTCCAAAGGATGCTCCCACAAGCCGACCGCCTCGGCGGCAGTCAACACGGTATGCCTCGCCCCGCATAATGTAATGCGAGTTTAAATAATAGCATTATTACATCATATAAAACAAAATGCAAGGTATTTTAATTGTAAGCGTAAAGTCCAACAAAAATTGTTGCATACCGGACGCTCCCATATACTGTCAGCCCGATGTGGCTGACTGAAAAATGGGGCCTCCTCAGGTACATGTGCCATGTAGCCTGTACAAGTGAAATAATAGATCATAACAATAAAAATCTCATTCAATCATAACAAAAAAACTGTAATTATTCCATAAATTACGATTTGTAAAAGAAAAGTATACTCAGCTATTTCAAAATTTAAATTTGTGTCATACTATATATGGAAACAATTCACTAAAATGTAATTAATTTTTATTTCAAAAAACTCTATTGGTTAACTGTAATTTAAATATAACAATTAAACTCTAATTATTCCATACATGACGACTTGAAAAAAAAAAATGTGGTCGGTTATTTTAAAATTATCAATTTCTGTGCCACTAACATGGAAGCAATTCACTAAAATCTAATTATAATTATAAAAAAAACTCTAATTATTCCATAATTTTTTATTTTTAAATATATACATATATATATATATATTGTATTTTAAGATTTAAAATTATGTGTCATTAAATAGGATAAACAATTCAATGTAACCTATCGTTATCTATGCTATAACTAATATAGAAATCTTTTTCCAAAATAATTTTAGGTCTCGCATATAAGCTTAATAATGACCATGAACATAGTGCAAGAATATGTGGATAGTTTTCAGACATAAATATTTGCCAAAAAATTGAATGACAATTTTTTTTTTTCAATAATAGGTTGATGATTACATTTATGGCATATTTGACAAAACTTGATTATTGATTTTGTAATGCTAAAAGTTTCAATAAAGTTCATAAAATTTTTAAATTACGTAAATGTATTCATAAATTGTAAATGTGAAAATGTTTAAAAGATTCAAAAATATTAAATTTATTCATAACTATTAAATTTTCAAATGGTAGAAGAATTATGTGATTAAGTATAGAATTTTGTAATACACATTTTCAATCAAGTACACAATAAAAAACTTAGGCCTATGTGGTACAGTTAAATGTTTTTGCATACATATTTAGTTTAATTTATTTGCTTAGTATGTTAGTTGTAAATTTATTTTTAATATAAAACAATTACAATATATAAAGACTTAAAAATTAGAAATGATCTATTACAAATAAAAAATTATCTATTTAAATGTACGAATCTGCTTTACAAATAAAGAATTAAAAAATAAAGAATTAAATGATCTATTACAAATAAAGAATTTAAAAATAATCTATTACAATATATAAGTATTACATAGTCTTCATCGACCAAGTTATGCTTGACATGTTCGTCATTATGACCGTTCGTGGCACTCACAACGAGCGGTCAAACGCCTATCTCGATATATCCATCTCATTCTAATACGAGACATAGATGTACGACCGCTTTTACTTCTCGCAGACGTAAGTACATTAGGCATTAAGGTCCATCATGATCATCCCAATAATCTTGATGCGTATTGATTGAATTTAGTTTCCCAAACCCTCATGTATACAGGAAGCCTATATACTGGATCAACGTACTCGAATGGATTGTCACCGTATTCAGACATTACAACAAACATATAGGAACATGGATAGTGTCTTATCTCATATTTCCCACAACTGCACGTGGGTTGATTCATCTGCACAATTTGTCTATTGCGACCTCATCCATGGCGAAAAGATGTTTGCACCTCAAATACGCGGCGGGGCCTATCAGACAATATTTATACAAACTAATCAAGTTCATGTTTTTAGGTGTAATTAACTTGACAACATAATAATAACAATTTAGTTCACATTACAAACTAACCTGTCATACGATATCAACTAGAAAGTATTTTCCCTTGCGATGTCCTTCTCGATAGTTTTTTTGTATCTCTAGGTATTGGAACTCATTTCGCACATCTGCTTTCAAATTCTCCCATCTCGACAAAATATTTGACGAGTCGTCGAAACGTAAATTCAACCATAGCTGAGATAGGTAAGTTCCTTACACCTTTCAAGAGGCTGTTGAAGCACTCTGCATCATTGCTGGTCAATACCCCCCACCGATATCCACCGTCATATGCAAGGGCCCACTCCACAGGATTCATCTTGTGGACCCAATCGATGGCATCTTGGTTAATAGCTCAGACCGTTTCTACGTAAACATTACACTTTCGCTATTGATTAGCACTCGCTTCCATAGAAGTTGTTTCATTCCTTATGTTTGAACTTTGTGCTAAAGTTACTACAAACATGTCAAAGGCAGTGCCGATGATATCCAACAAATTGGAGCGAGGATTCAAATTAATGCCAGCCTAAAATACTCTCACCGATCGATATCAAAGTCATTTGTCAGTCCATGACAATATGTTCCTTGATATTTGAAATGAAGAACGACCAATACTCCAAACTCCTCTTGTCGACAACAACGAAAGCAAGCAGGAATACTTTGCCATTGGCAGTGACAATCATTGCTTCAAGCAACACACCAGCAGTATTTACCGTATAAGAATGTACCATCTATGGTTATAACATGCCTACAATATCTGAAGCCATCAATGACGGGTTTGAAAGACTAGACAACAAAGTGGAAGATGGCCATAATGGTTGTATGCCCGGTATATCTATGCTTCCATTGAACGATGGTGCCAGGATTAGATGTCTGTAATGCATGCATGAATTTAGGCAACTGCCTATATGATTCATCCCAATCCCCGAATACCATTCTAATTGCCTTTACCCTTGCATGCCACACCTTCTTGTGTGATATACTATAGTTCATGGTCTTTTTGATATCTTCTATGACATTCTTAATTGGCATATCAGGTTCATTCTGCATACTACAATCAAATATGAGTTAGATTATTTGGGTGTG
The DNA here is from genome assembly GCA_025200525.1 of Camellia lanceoleosa. Lineage (NCBI taxonomy): Eukaryota > Viridiplantae > Streptophyta > Magnoliopsida > Ericales > Theaceae > Camellia > Camellia lanceoleosa. The sequence continues at coordinate 44,959 of JANUSC010000353.1, read as the reverse complement.
AACACTATAAACAAACAAATATGTATATATATGTAAACATTTATTTTTTATACTAATCGCAACTTGTCCCAAAATATGAGAAGCAATGTAATCGAGCTAATATTAGTGTGGTCCCTGCTCATTCGTGGGTATAAACAATGGTGAGGACCCTGCATCGCTTTTATTTCAAAAAGACCATGTTTCCTACTAAGAGATGCACGCAACCACCAATCGCAATCGTGCTTGCAAGCAGACACCCAAACGCCTCGCTTGGAGGTTACGACCTTAGACTCTCGATTATTTGTTGCATGGTACAATTTCACAAAGATGTACAAGTTGCTTCTTATCAACGAAAACCATCCCTTTGTCCAACTCTAGATTTTCATTGCTCCAGATCCTAAGTTACGGGAATGACATCACGGCTACTCATGTCAAAATCACCACCCATGTGAATGTTCTCATAGAAAGGAATTTTAGCTCTAGGTGGAATGGGGGCATTTTCAGGTTAACGGAGCGCCAAGATCATCTTCTTCTTCATCATCATCATCGACCGCCCAATAAATTTTCTTCATCACACATTTCATTCTCATCATCGCCTAAGGTGACATCAAGACCGACATGTCATTATCAAGAACCGCACATAGTTCACTATTTTAGCCATATTACTAGCAACTTCAACCGGAGTGGTATGATGGTCAGAGGTAAAGACATCCGCTGTGGTTATTGTCAAATTCATAATCATATCCACCACGTGAACTTGATTCTACACCATGGCCCTCAAATGAATGTTGTGTGTAGCCCATTGCATAACATTGATATGATTCATACATAGGAGACCAAACGCCGTCAGATCAATCCCATGTGTCAGCAATGTAGTGAACGGACGAGAATCCATCTGTGTTATATTCGGGACATTGTATACAACCTCTTTATCAATGTACACTTCCAAATAATTTGGTGGTTGGAAACTTGCACCGATACTTAATACGGCATTCAACGCCTCATCGTCATTGATCGGTAATATCTTGTATTTGCTGATTGCTTGCCACCGCCGATAAGGATATCTACATTTGAAGTTCAATTGACACTTTCCCCGTAACTTGCCACCTTGGACATGAACATCTTCTCCAATTGCTAAGCGTGGTGCCAAGTTGCACCCCATATATCCTTTTCGCCAAAGATCATATGACACACCTTCATCAGAATCCCGAATTATGTTTCCAATAGAAAATAATTGGAACAGTTTCCATATAATTGCTTCAATGATATAAAAAACATTAAAATATCAACAATATACTTATATCGAATTTTACTTCTAAAAGAATTATATAAATTTTAACTCACTCAATTACAATTGCTTGTGCGGCAAGAACTTTACTTAAGTAATCAACAATTGTAATCCAACAATCATTTTTGATTTTTATTAAAATATGAGTTAAAATAATGATTATGTTTTAGATTTTTAGTTTTTTAAGAAAAAAGCTTACAACACATAAAGATTAACATCATGCTCTTGTGTTCTCGCTTTTACCATTATTTATTACGATTAACATCATGTTCTTGTGCACGATAAATGTAAATTTTTCTTTTTCCATGTTTCTTCTTTTTGTTGTGGTAATATTTCAATATTGATTTGATTTTTGTAAATTAACATGCTTTTATTTTTGTGTTGGTTATTTGAATTTGTTTAGGCGGATACTTGGTGAAAGGAAATTGTGGAGTCAAAAGACAATTTATATTTTCCTATAAGTGACATTTATATCATAAGTGGCATTTTCCTATAAAAAGCAAATTTCTCATTTTTGTCAATTTATATTTTTCAGGGTAGAAGGAACTCTAGAGGTGAAACATTACTTCAACACAACTAAACATTACTTCAATTTATATTTTCTCACATTTTTACTTTTGTCTCTATTTATTTATTATTGTTTATTTTCTCATTTTTTTCACTTACTTGTATTCATATAAAACAATGGCTGAGGTTTCATCTCTACGTGGAGTTTTTTTTTACTTCCTATGTGGAGACTCATATCTTTTCTGCGTGAAGGTTCTTTTTCTCCATTTAGGATTTATTTTATATTTTGTACTAAGATTTATTTTATTAGATGAGCTATTGTTAGATGTATAATATATTAAATCTTATGTTTTGTCATACAAAAAATAAATATAAAAATAAACAATTAAGACTTGTACTAAAATTTAAATTTCATATTATAATTTTCACACAAATAAACATGCAATGTATTCTATTATATAAATGAAGGATGTCACATTTAAAAAGAAAAGAAAAAAAGAAAAAAGAATAATGCGCCCTGCATACAATCACTATCACATTTAATATTTGCTTAATGATTCATCAGAAACTATCTACAAATTTAAATATAAAATTATAAATTCATAACATTTACACCTACTCGAAGTTACATGAATTAAGTATATTTTACATTTGTTAGAAAACGGTATACTACCCAAAAAAACTCTCTTTTGTCTCATCGAAGAACTTTTATGGTAAGAGCTCATAACTTAATTGAGTTTTGAATAGAGATGGTAATTTTTTCCAATATCACTTCAATGAGAAAATATGATGGGGACGGGAAAATTATATTTTCACACACTTAATAACTAAACAACTCTTACATCATAATCAAAATAATGTCATAATTGACCTCACAATATGTTATAACTAATCACATTATGTCATAATTCAACTAAGTTTTTGTTCTAAAGATCTTTTATTAATTTTGGATAAATTTTATAAGAGATTTCTAATTTTTATGATAAAAATTAGAATTATTAACAGTCTATTATGCTATTCTATGGTACAAATACAATGACAAATTTATCGTGTGTGATAAAACTAAAGATAAATTTTTTGGCAACTTTTTCAACATCACAACAATTTTCATTTTGTTACCAAACAAGATTTTTCCTTGAATGTAATCCTTTATCACCCTTTGAAATAAACTTTTCACCAATTGTCTCTACTATTTAAGGATGAAATTAGAAATTTGGTAATGAATTATTATCATGTGAAGAACAAAATTTTATTTTTAAAAAGGTATACCATTTAGCATTAAATTATTTGGTTCTTAAAATTACATTTATTAGTGGCATGAAATTTTTACATTACAAAGGTATACTAAATATATTTTTATTTTCATTTTTGCCAAAGAAATGAATGTAACATGTTTAAAATATTAGACAAATTACAAAAAAAAAAAACTCCAAAGTTTTACGTATTTTTTAATTTAAACTCGAAAGTTTTAATTTTATCAATTTAAATTTTGAATTTCATTCTCAGGTCACAACCTACACTCATGTCCATCTCGCCATTTTGTTTAACAATTTTTTTTAAATACTTATTTTGTTTTATTTTGATAAATCTTGATCTATTTTTTAGTACTTTGATAAAGTAGACAGATATATCACACATTTAATTTCTATTTTCTTAGTATTTTTATTTAATAAATAGCATAATCGATTACTAATTTTGAATCTTAAGACATTATGAAGATTCTTGTTTTATTTTTCTCTTCATATAATTTTATAGTATAATTTTAAAACAGCTTCATTCTATCAAGTATTGTATTTACTCAGTGAGATTGGACAAAATTGGACAAGTCATACCAAAATCTTAAATCATAGTGTAAGTTTTGTATGAAATTATTATTATTTTCATTGAGTTAAAATAACTCGACTGATTTGGACAATATGAAATAGAGGTTTCAAACATTATTCTTAATTTTTTAAAACTGGTGATCCAATTCTTGAGATTTATGAACAATTAAAGAGAAGTTACTTTTATTTGCTCAAACTTGTGCCATTAAGGTCCCTTAATGACAAAGTTATTTCCTATGTGAAATGGTAACCCTCGTCCACTTTTTAGAGGTCATAGAGACTTTGTTATGAAATTCAAACAAAAAGCTCATTTTGCCTTGTTTTGAAAAGTAAGAAAAAAAAATTAATTTATTTACTCTTTTTTTTTTAAACATATAAAAAAAAAATAGAGAGATAATATAATCAAAATAAACCAATAAATTAATTTTTTTCATGTTCTCAAAAGAGGCTTGTGCCTTGGCTTATGGGCTTATGTTGGTGGTTAAATTTATGTAGTAAATTTTGGATACTAATCCATGTCAATCTATTGGGCCATCCGTAGCAATTATTTGATACTATGAAACACAGACTTAGCCATAAAAGTGCCATTTTTTTTTTCTTTTCTTCTTACCTAGGAAATTTCTATGGATTATTAATTAGAATGTTTTAAGACTCTTTTGATGCATATATTATAATTTTAAATTTAGTCGAGGTGTGTATAAATTGACTTACATACTCAGTTATAAAAGATAAAAATAAAAAATTTGAAAGTTAATAATTATGAGTTATCTATATAATAACGGATAAAGGTTTTTGAAAATATATAAAATGTATCAGAGATACAATTTGAATCAATGGCTTATATCAATCCTATATTTATATCAATGGTTCAGATCAATCCTTTCAAATGTACCAACCACTTGGTTCCCGGCCAAACTCTCCTCTCTCTCTCTCCTCACGTCTCATAAAGGCTGCCCATCTACCCCACTTACTCTCTCTTTCTCTTTCTCTCTCTTGATTTTAAACTCTCTTCCTCATACTATCACACAAACCTTCTCTGGAGAGTTCCGATTTTGACTCTCTGGTTTTGGTTTCGGTTATTTAACTATTGATATCCATCTTGAGTCGCAATGCGGACATCGAAGGTTTTGGTTCTCCAAGAGAAGGAAGTTGTGTTTCCTTAATTTTCTTGCAAAATTGGAGGAAAATAAGAGATGGGTTTTACTAATTGTTTTGTTTTACTGTTTTTTTTTTAATGTTGTTTTGAGGTTAAGTACTATTTGGATGAGCAAGTAATTAAAGTGGGTCATGGGTTGATTGTGTTTTTTTTTTTTTTTTTTGTGTGTGCAGAATGTTGATGTAGGAAGATGGGTTTTGCAAAGGAAGAATTGCAGATTGTTTGGAAGAAATTGATGGTGTTGTTTCATCTGTTCAATCATCTTTGATCTCTCAGGAAGAAAGAGAGGGAGAAGGGGAGGAACCCAGTAATGGAGATTTTTCTCCTAAATATATATATATATATATTTTGATCCTCAATAATCCAAAAACAAGAAAAGCAAAGAATCTGCAATCTTCTTTGGTAATGGAAAAGCTATAAAGAAAGGATGTTTTGTTGCATATTACCGGGTCTTGATCTGAGAGAGAGAGAGAGAGAGAGAGAGAGAGAGAGGGGTGGAAACATGATTTGCCTTTGTGAGATCTCTCAGCCTTCTCTTTTTTTTTTTTTTTTGAACTGGATCTCTTGGCTGAATATGGCTTTTCCTAGTCTGGTCTTTGTGGGTGTAAAAGTGTAACGCCCTCAAAAATAACCCATAACATATCATATTAGCATGCATCATTATAAGAAAAGGAAGAATATTATTCCATTCATCAGAGTAAACGTACTAAAAGATATTACATGTAATAAAGAAAGTAAATGCCCTATGGGCTTACATCTTTCCAAGCCAACATTTGGATACAAAAATATGAGTACTAACTCATTACAAGTTAAGCCCTTGGCTTGAGTCCTTACATGTAATATCAAATAAAGCAAATAACAACTAATCTAAATGAGTCTTCAACTCTAAATCTATCCAAGCTAATTCCTTGGAGGTAGCCCATCACCTGAACCTGAAAAAATAGTGTTCTATATAGGGTGAGCCACACCAGCAGAGAAATACTAAACCAAGTATAAGAATTAACTAAAGCAGTAGCATTCGATAGATGGTTAACACAATACAGTCAATTATATCATTTTACAAGTTCATGACACTAATGTCAATGAAACATTTCACTTTCCACTTATACAGACATGGCTCAGAACCTGGCCAAATAACTCAACAGGGATAACAAATCAAGTTAAACCTTTCTTACATCATAACAGATACACATGTTGGTGTTGTAACAATCTCAATCAAAATTCCCTTCCATACTTCCCAACTGATACACATTTTAGTGATGTATCAAATCAAACAAACAAAAACTCCAATGGATAAGCATAAGAGCTGTATCCTAATCATAATGGGCGAGCATATGAGCCACGACCCTGGGTCCATCCCCTATCTTCCCTCAAACATTAACTGGTTTAGAGGTACATCCCCCATCTTCCCCTAAACCGTGGATTACATCCCCTATCTCCTCCCAAACTCAAGCAATGCATATAAACACAAAGTCATATACACAATCAATCAATACATAAATTTAATGTATTATTCCAACGACATAGCCAATTGATTAGTTTCAGTTTTTCCTAATCCACATGCAATGTCTACAACAATCATGACTATCCTCCACTGATAGCCCAAAACAGTTATTTCTAAACAGGAAATAAATGTACAACACACATAGTCTCAATTTCAAAGATGAGTGGTTAAATTATCCAACTACATCATATAATCCCATAGCTTCTCAATAAATCTATTATAATTCGAGTGTTATGGATTCAAATCATAGAAATAATGGGCTTGTTTGGTTTGTTTTTCATATAAAATGTTGGGAAAATTTCTCTACAAACAAATTTATAGATTCATCAAACCAAACAAATTTTTCCAAATAATTTTTTTATAATTTTGTTTGGTTACCTACTTTCCAAAAAAACTTTCTCTCTCATACACATCAAATTAATCACTTTTTGTAAAACTCTCACCCCAAAACAATTTTCCACAACCATTTCTGAAAGAAGGCAAACCAAATGAGTTTTCATACTTTTTATCTCAAAAACACTGTAGAAACACAAACCCAACACACCTCTTTAAATACTTAATAATACGCATGCATATATCCGATCTTCCTCTAAACTCTGCCATGACTGTAATCTTTGGAATTGTCCCTTTATAGATCTTGTAAATCAAAATGGGTCAGTAGCTAAAAATCTTGTAGTTTTGTTATAAACAAACAAAATTGATCATAAAATTGACTAAAAATACATATATATACGCATAAAATTTTATAGAGTTTGTTACTATTTTTAAAAATTTTATCCATCTATATACATTTTTTGTACAGTTCTATAACCATTTTTGTATTCTTAGACTTATTCAAAATCAGAAGTTATTGCTGCTATGTGATTCAAAATTTATTCTTCGCCACTAATTCAATAAACATTTTTGTATAGGACATCTATACATGTGTATGAATTCCAAAAAGGATCATATGAACAAAGCATATCCAAGTTCAAAAAGAATGAGAATAAAAAAATACCAATGACAACAAAGAATTAAGACAAGAAGTATAGTTGTTTTGATGTTTTTTTTTTGAATTAAGACAAGAGAGCAATGACAACAAAGAACCTTCACGCAGAAAATATAAGAGTCTCCACATAGGAAGTAAATAAAAACTCCACGTAGAGATGAAATCTCAACTGTTGTTTTATACGAATAAAAAGTACGAAAGAAAAAATGGGAAAATAAACAAACCAAATAATGGAAATTCAAATTCAAATAACGAATATAAAAATAAAAGCAAGTTAATTTACAAAAATCAAATCAACATTGAAATGTTATGAAAACAAAGAAGAAGAAACATGGAAAAAGAAAAATTTACATTTACCGTGCGCAATAGCATGATGTTAATCGTAATAAATAATGGAAAAAGTAGAACACAGGAGTTCCACAGACAGTTATGTCCAAACAAACCAACATTCTTTATGTGTTGTAAGCTTTTTTCTTAAAAAGCTAAAAAATCCAAAACATAAGGTTTATTTTAACTCATATTTTAATTAAAAAAATGAATAATGATTGTTGGTTTACAATTATCGACATTTAAATAAAGTTATTGCCTCACAAGTAATTGTAATTGAATGATTTAAAATTCATATAATTATTTGCTCGATTGTAAAATTCGATATATGTATATTTTTGCTATTTTAATGTTCATTGTTTCATTGAAGCGAGTATATGGCAACTGCTCCAATTATCTTCCATTGGGGAAAACATAATTCGGGATCCCGATGAAGGTGTGACATATGATGCTGAGCTGAAAGGGATATATGGGGTGCAACTTGGCACCACACTTAACAATTTGGAGGAGATGTTTATGTCAAAGGTGGCAAATTACGGGGAAATTGTCTTATTGATCTTCAAATGTAGATACCTTATCGCTAGTGGCAAGCAACCAAAGAAATACAAAATATTACGATCAATGACGAAGAGGCATTGAACACCGTGATAACTATCGGTGGAAGTTTCCAACCACCAAATTGTTTAGAAGTGTACATTGATAAAGAGATTGTACACAATGTCCCCAATATGACATGATGGAAAGTTCAAACCCGTTCACTACATTGTCGATACATGGGATTGACACGACAACGCTTTCGCCTCCTATGTATGAATCAAATGAATGTTATGTAGCGGGCTACACACAACAGACATTTTATGGCCATGGTGGAGAATCAAGTTCACGTGGTGGATATGAGACTGAATTTCACAATAACACCGAAGATGTACGCACCTACAGCCATCATACCACTCAAGTTGAAGTTGTTGGTAATATGGCTGAAACGATTAATTCTGTGCAGTTTGCTGATAGTGACATGTACGGTCCTGATGCCGCCCTAGACAATGATGAGAACGAAATGTGTGATGAAGAAAATTTATTGGCGGATCAGATGATGATGATGAAGAAGATGATGCCGACGCTCCCGTTGATATTCAGAATGCCCCCATTCCACCTAGACCTGAAATCCCTTTCTATGAAAACATTCACATAGGTGGTGATTTTGATATTAGTAACCGCAATGTCATTCCCCGTAACCGAATATGGAATGCTGAAAATCCAAAGTTGGACAAAGGGATGGTTTTTGTTGATAAGAAGCAACTCGTACATGCTGTGAAATTGTACCATGCAACAAATAATCGAGAGTATAAAGTTGTAACCTCCAAGCAAGATGTTTGGGTGTGTGCTTGCAAGCACGATTGCAGATGGTGGTTATGCGCATCTCTTAGTAGGATACATGGTCTTTTTGAAATAAAGCAATATAGGGTCCTTACCATTGTTTATACCCACAAATGAACAGGACCACACTAATATTAGCACTAGTTACATTGCTTCTCATCTTTTGGGACAAGTTGTGGTGAGTATACAAAATAAATGTTTATATATATATACATTTTTGTTTGTTTATAGTGTTCACACCATAATAATCTGACTCATAGGTATTGTCGTATGCAGAATGAACCTGATATGCCAATTAAGAATGTCATCGAAGATATCAAAAAGACCATGAACTATAGTATATCATTCAAGAAGGCGAGCCATGCAAGGGCAAAGGCAATTAGAATGGTATTCGGGGATTGAGATGAATCATATACGATGTTGCCTAAATTCATGCATGTATTACAAACATCTAATCTCGCACCATCATGCAATGGAAGCATAGATATACCGGAGGTACAACCATTATACCCGCTCTTCCACTTTGTTTTCGGTCTTTCAAACCCATCATCGATGGATTCAGATATTGTCGGCCTGTTATAACCATAGATGGTACATTATTATATGAAAAATACACTGGTGTGTTGCTTGTAGCAATGATTGTCACTGTCAATGGCAAAGTATTATCGCTTGCATTCGCTGTTGTCGATAGGGAGAGTTCGGAGTCTTGGTCGTTCTTCATTTCAAATATCAAGGAACATATTGTTATGGACCGACAGGGAGTGACTTTGATATTTGATTGAGCTGAGAGTATTTTAGTCATTGTGAGGTGGCATTGGTCAATTCTCGCCTCCAATTTGTTGGATATCATCAAGACCGCCTTCGACATGTTTGTAGTAACTTTAACACTAGGTTCAAAAATAAGGAGCTGAAACAACTTCTATGGAAAGCAGGGAGTGCTCATCAACGACGAAAGTGTAATGGTTACTTACAACAGATACAGGCTATTGACCAAGATGCCATCAATTGGGTGAACAAGATGAATCCTGTGAAGTGGGTCCTTTTGTATGACGGTGGATATCGGTGGGGGGTATTGACCAGCAACGATGCAGAGTGCTTCAATAGCGTCTTGAAAGGTGTGAGGAACTTACCTATCTCAGCTATGGTTGAATTTACATTTATGCTCGTAAAATATTTTGACGAGATGGGAGCCCAAGTTGAAATAGATGTACGAAATGAGTTCCAATACCCTAGAGAGATGCAAAAAACTATTGAGGATGGCATCGCAAGGGCAAATACTTTCAAGTTGATATCGTATGACAGGTTAGTTTGCAATATAAACTAAATTGTTGTTATTATGTTATGAAGTTAAGTACACCTAAAAACATGAACTTGATTAGTTTATATTACAATTTTCTGATAGGCCACGCCGCGTATTTGAGGTGCAAACATCTTTTTCGCCATGGACGAGGTCGCAATACACAAATTGTGCGGATGAATCAACCCACGCAGCCAGGGAAATATGAGATAAGACACTATCCATGTTTCCATATGCTCGTCAGAATGTCCGAATGCGGTGACAACTGCTCGAAAGACGTTGATCCAGTATATAGGCTTTCTATATACATGAGGGTTTGGGAAACAAAATTCAATCCAATACCACATTATGATTATTGGGATGATCCGCAGTGGACCTTAATGCCTAATGTACTTCGTCTGCGAGAAGTAAAATGGGGTCGTACATCTATGTCTCGTATTCCAAATGAGATGGATATATCATATAAGCGTTTGACCGCTCGTTGCAGTGAGTGCCAGCAGACGAGTCATGATAGGCAAACATGTCCGGCGCGACTTGGTCGATGTAGACTATGTAATACTTACATATTGTAATAGATCATCTTTTAATTCTTTATTTGTAATAGATCATTGAATTATTTATTTTGTAATTCATTATTTGTAAACGGGGTCGTATATTTAAATAGATCATTTTTTATTTGTAATAGATCATTTCTATTTTTTTATTCTTTATATATTGTAATTGTTTGATTTCCTTGAAAAAATTTACAACTAACATACTAAACAAATAAATTAAAGTAAATATGTATGCAAAAATATTTAACTATACCACATAGGCCTATGTTTTTTTTCTCTACTTGATTGAAAATGTCTATTACAAAATTTTAGTGAAAATCACATAGTTCTTCTACCATTTTAAAATTTATTATTTATGAATAAATTTAATATTTTCAATCGCAAGCATTTTTTACATTTACAATTTATGAATCAGATCTACGTAATTTACAAATTTTATACTTGATTGGAACTTTTACCATTACAAAATCAATAATGAAGTTTTGTAAAATATGCCATGAATGTAATTAGCAATCTCTTATTGAACAAAAAATGTAATGACCCAGAATTTCTCCTTCCGCTCGAGCGGGGGAGTTGGCGCTCAAGCGGGTCTCCAGGATGAGTTGTATTTCTGAGGCATGTGGACTCATTTTTGACATCCTATTAGTGTATTTGGAGCGTCTTTATTTTATTTTGGGGATTTTGATTGAGGTGGCAATATGATGGTAGGGTAAGATTGAACCAAAGAATTTGATTCAGATAGTTATTTTACGAACAGCTGCCACTCTTTTGCCCTTTTCTTTTTCCACATTTTGAATTTGGATATGAGGTTAGAACCATTGGAAAGCTTATTTCCGGGGCTTCAATTTGGACACAAGAACGACCTAAAACGGAGTCCGGATGGGAAAGTTACACCTGTTTGAAGTTTTGGAATCAGGTTGTGAGTAGGTCCGCTCGAGCGGGAAAAGGTGCGCCGAGCGAGTTTTCGGACAGCACTTTTAAATCGTGATTTTGGATCACTTTTTGATATTTTCTTTCCCTTCTTCTTTCCTTTTCTCCTAGTCCGAAACCCTAGCTCCAAACCCTTGAATTCCTTTACTTTGATCAACAACCCACCATGATTCTTGTATCAAGGATGAAGAACAAGAGGAGATGAACATTTTTTCAACCGATTGGAATTCGAGATTATGAGGATTCTTCTCTAGGTTTGGTTTCTTGCTTGGTTCTTGAGGTAGGGATTCTCCTTGATCTTTTTCAATACTTCATCTATAGATAGACATGTGGTAATTTTTGTATTGCATGAAAACTATATCATGTTGGATTTTTGTATAAATGCATGAGGTTGAACTTTGGGTTGGTTGTGGGTTTTAGATCCATGATTATTATATGTGTTTTGGGGCTAATTGGGTGTTAATTAGCTAGTTGTTGTTGAAAGGAGAGGAAACCCTAATATTTATTGATTTAATAATAAGATAGAGGGGTTTGATCTTTGGGTAAATACTTGGGTATTTGGAATTAATTGAAGCCATTATTGTTTATTATAGATGATTGAGGCATTTTGTTCAATATTGAGAAAGAGGGAGTAAAACCCTAATTTATAGTTATGATTTAATTTATAAAATTAAATTGGAATGGCTTTGAAAGGAATGTGGTAGATTAAAATGGGTTTTGGCTTTGTTGCCTTTTGGATTTGGTTTTGTGGAAACAAAAGGAATGAAAACGGTTTTGTGAAAACAAAAGGAAGCAAGATTGGTTTTGTGGAATGGGAAAGACACTTTGAAATAAGTATGAATGTTGGATTGTTGTATCTTATACTACTATGTTAGTATTAGTGATAAGTTGATAATCTCATGATAATTGAGTATGTTTATAGATGTACAATATACCGCATCTAGAGGTTTTGTCCCTAGTCATCGGTGGAGGATGACACGGTTGCTTGAATTGTTGTGTATGCATTACACCATTGATTGTTTGTGTATATGACGTTGTGTTTATATGCATTACTTGTGTATGGGAGGAGATAGGGGATGTACTCCACGGTTTAGGGAAGATAGGGATGGACCTCTAAACCGGATTTGTTGGGAGGAGATAGGGGATGTACTCCACGGTTTAGGGAAGATAGGGATGGACCTCTAAACCGGATTTGTTGGGAGGAGATAGGGATGGACTCCAGAGCATCACTTATGTGGGTGCTTATTTTTATTTGTTGTTGATATGGTACATCACCACCATGTGTATCAGTTGGGAAGTATGGAAGTGAGTTTGATTGTGATTGTTACGATACCAACATGTGTATTCGTTATGTTATCAGATATGTTTAACTTGATTTGTTATCCCCGTTGAATTTGGAAATATTGTTAATGAGAGATGGAACCCTTGTTGAGTTATGTGGCGTGTTCTCGAGCCATAATTGAAGGTGAATTGTGCCATAGACTATGTGTCATAGGCAATGTAGATATTCATGTCATGAAATTGTAATTGGATTATCTTGTGTTAATCATGTATTAGTTGCTACCCCTTGTCTTTTAGAAGTGTAAAGAGAATCAAACATTTTAGAAATATGTTCTAGAAAGGCACATCTGTTGTATGTGTGGAAATTGGGGAATAGTAGTGGTCTTAGTGAATTTATTTCCTAAGTAATTGCTTATGTATAAAAGGTTGGGTACGGGTTAATGAAAGGAAAAAGGAAAGATGAAACGCTTATAGCATTGAATGAAATAGTTGCTTTTGAGAAAAGTTTATATACATATATATTTTGTCTAAACTCACATTACTATTCTAGTATGAGAATGAGTGTGCATGATCATAGCTATCTCAGATCGTTGTTATTGTTGAGGATCAAGTTGAGATCCCTACTGGACTATATGTTCATCCCACGTTGTTGAATCTTTTTCAGGTATTAAGCAGGTTGAGCTGCAAGATTTGGATTTACTTATTTGTTGGCCACGGGGCCTCTTTCTTGTTGGCGGAAAGCCATATGTGTAAAAGGGTTACACCCTTCAGTTGTTTATTTAAAAGTTGTAAGCCTAAGGGCAATTTATTAGTATGTTCATGTAACATTTACTTGCATACGAATGAGAGTACTGATATTCATTGCTATGGATTGAATGTATGAGTTTATTTCCGCATATTATTTCTGAAATTGAATTAAGTTAATGAACTTGGTAATGACCTCGAGTAATAAAAAGTGGGGCGTGACAACTTGGTATCAGAGCTACCGGGTTTGAATACCTTGAGCTCGTGGGAAGTGGTTTGTACCACAGTGGGTTTACTACGTGTAGTGTAGTGAGGACGTTGCATATAGTTAACATGAATATTAGGACTTATGTGTTGCATTTATGTGAGCATGGGATTCAGTCTCCTGGATAGTATTCATAACCGTGAACTTGCTTTTGAGGTCCTTTGGAAACACGCCTGATCAACGTGGTTTCTGATAGGAATTCCTTGGGAGTTCCGGGATGAGTGGCTATCTTTGTGGACTTGATTCGATTATGTGTTTATATGTTTAGATGTTTATATGCAGTAGAGATGTAAAGTTTGAGGCTAAGTGTGTCTTGTGACGTACCAGTAGTAGGGTGTGCCTCGGAGAAGGCTATTGTGTTGTCACTAAGTGTATTTTAATTGGTGCTTTATAGGGTGTCTACACGAGGGAGTAGAGGTCGGTTGAGTAGTAGGAACGCCTGGAGAGGCACAAAGAAGCCTTTTTGTACCGCCGTAAAGATCGGCCGTCAAGCAGGATGTCGACGTGAGATTGTGAGAGCAAAGGTAAAAACACCCTAGCTCATACTGAGGGCGGCAGAGGGCATGCTCTCAAGCTTACTAAGAAGTTCTTTCGCTCCGGTCCACCTGGGTTTGTGGGGGAGGCTAAACCGTTGGAAGCAGAGAGTTGGTTAGAGCAGACACAAGACTCTTGATATGCTTAGAGTCAAGATGAGGAGTTGAGGGTTTCTTGGCGACCTTTCGCTTGAAGAGTGATGCGAGTTATTGGTGAAAGAATGCTAAGAATAATGTGGGTGGCACGTGGGTTGCTTTTTACCGAGGCCTTTTGGGCCAAGTATTTCCTCCTTCTACTCGAGAAAGGTTGAGGGAACAGCTTTTTGGAGTTGTCAGATGACACTGCGGGCACGCTTTGAGATACGGTTTGGTAGTTTGTCGTGGTTTGCTCCAGAGTTGGTGACAACAGGAGCGCCGTTGTTTTGAGTTCGAAAAGCGGTTGTGTTCCGATATTTGGGAGAAGGTAGCTGGATCCTTGTGGAAGGATTATTATACTTTAGTTGAGGCAGCGGCCCATGTAGAGGCCTTGATTGCTAGTGATGATGGGGTTAAGGAGGAGACCATCTCGTCAGCCTTTGTAGTTCCTAAGCACTCTAGGCTCAAGAAGGGTGGAGACTAAACATGCTGCTTAGGGGCTGGTTTCTTTCTTCGCCAGGAGTTTCGGATCTTTCTGTTGGGGTTCCGGGAGGTGTAGATTTCGCACTACCGGGTAGAAGGTCTGGCGGTTGTTTTGTTTGTGGCCAGCTGGGCCATGGTTGACGTTCTTGTCCTCGCGAGGGGCGACTTATTAGTTAGCCCTACAGTGTTACCTTGGAGAGGGACTTTTTGTAATGTTGGCCGGTGGTGTATCATGTTTATTGATTTTGTTGTTGACCGGTGTACTGTGGATGCTGAGGCACCATGTTTATGTATTGCATTTATATGCATAGTATTGTTTGTTTAATCCTCATGTATTGGGGAGTATGTATGGAATTTTGAACTCTCTATTTTATGTATCGGTAAGTTGTTAATGGGGTCAATGATCCTAGTGTTGTTGCTTGCTTGGTACCAGATGTTGAGATAATCTTGTGGCGGCCTCTGTGGGCCCCTGCTCACTTTTGAGATTAATTGTTGAGAGCGAATCCATGGGTGTATGGGTTAGACGTGTTGGTTTTAGAGTTGTGTGGTATCAAGAAGGTTATGTGAGAGTTGTATCTCAAGGGTTAGCGGAATGGTACCTGCTTGTTGGTTTGTGTTTTGGGCTTTGCTAGTTAGCGAGTTCAGAGTGACCCCATCGGTTGTATGGGGGTAGTGTTCGTGTTGTGATTGGTTATCAATTGTGGAGTATGGTTTGTGAGTGAATGTCGGCGCTGCTTTGTGTTCTAGAATAACGAGAATAACGCTGGTCAAATTGTCCTTCGTGATTGGGTTGGTATGATTGAGGTTGACCTTGTCGATTTTGAGTTGAGGGGATGAGCAGTTTGTTGTGTGGCCATAGAGGGTGGTGATACCCTTAGGCACGTTGTTGATGCGGTTTAAATTTGAGGCGATCCAAAGGAGATTCCAAAATTTGGGGATTTATGTAGAGAACTCCGTGTTTGGGGTTAGTATTTGAGTGGCACATCGGTGTGGATTATCGAGTGTGGGGTTTGTTGAGTTGATTAGTCACCTTATTGGTATTGTGTTTTGGGTTGATATTGGTCACCTTGAGGATAGTCTTCATTGTTGTAGACCTTGGTAGTGGCTTAAGTATAATCAAATTAAGTCATTTATGTTGACTGCTGAATTAATACGTAACATTACTTGTATTGATTATGTGTTGTATATGGCAATCGTGGTGTTTCATTGCATATGCATGTTGTTTGGAGAAGATAGGGATGAACTCCATTAGCATTACTTTTATTGTGCTTATATTTGTTGGGAGGAGATAGGATGAACTCCATTAGCATCACTTATGAGTGTGTGCTTATTGATAATAGAAATATTTCTATTTGTTGTTGATATGATACATCACTACAATGTGTGTCTATTGAAAGAATGATATAGCTAATATGCTTATCTCGTGGTGAAGGAGGCGGGAGGAAATTGCAAAACCATGAATTTCTTATGCCTTATGTGTTAATAGTATTGTTGTTATTTCTATTAACTATCATTATAGAAATGTCATATTCTGTGTTGGTTTTGGTATCACTGTATGAGTGATGGTTGTTGCTAGTGTTATGTTGAAAAGATTTGGAAAACAAAATTTTCCTAATGTTGGCCATCTAAGGGCATTGTTGAGAAATTGATTTAATTCAAGAGTTTTGAGAAATTCCAAATGAATCTTTTTGGTAAATAAACTGTGGATGATTTTCGTGTTTTGGATAACACCATATTTGTGAAAAAATGTTTACAAAAAAATTTTTTGAGTTTCGCATGGAAAATGCAAGGTTTATTTCGTAATGTCAACATTGAAAATTTGACTATCTTTGAGAAATGTCTTTTGAGCAAAAAAAAAAAAATGTTTTCGTAATAATTACTCAAAAGATTTGCTTTGGTTACGTTGTTGAGAATTATGTGGTTGAGTAGTAACTTAGCTTGAAGCGCTAGTCAGTTGTTGGTAATTGTTTCATGAAAGGTTTGGTTTGTTAGGGTTTTCGTACCTAAATGTTGTCGTTTCGAACGTATTCCTTTAGTAAATCTCTTCCTTGGTAAGAGTGGCTTGACGGTTTGTAGTGAGAGCGGTTTCACTCCTGGTATTGGGGGGGTGTTGGTATTGTGTAATCATTGGCCTTGTGTTTTACGATCCTCAATTTCGAGGATCTAAATTTTTTTTTAGGAGGAAGGGTGTAATGACCTGTATTCTCCTTCCGCCGAAGGGGGAGTTGGCGCCGGTCTCCGTGATGAGTTGTATTTCTGAGGCTTTTGGACTCATTTTTGACATCCTATTAGTGTATTTGGAGCGCCTTTATTTTATTTTGGGGATTTTGATTGAGGTGGCAATATGATGGTAGGGTAAGATTGAACCAAAGAATTTGATTCAGATAGTTATTTTACGAACAGCTGCCACTCTTTTGCCCTTTTCTTTTTCCACATTTTGAATTTGGATATGAGGTTAGAACCATTGGAAAGCTTATTTCCGGGGCTTCAATTTGGACACAAGAACGACCTAAAACGGAGTCCGGATGGGAAAGTTACACCTGTTTGAAGTTTTGGAATCAGGTTAGAGTAGGTCCGCTCGAGCGGGAAAAGGTGCGCCGAGCGAGTTTTCGGACAGCAGCTTTTAAATCGTGATTTTGGATCACTTTTTGATATTTTCTTTCCCTTCTTCTTTCCTTTTCTCCTAGTCCGAAACCCTAGCTCCAAACCCTTGAATTCCTTTACTTTGATCAACAACCCACCATGATTCTTGTATCAAGGATGAAGAACAAGAGGAGATGAACATTTTTTCAACCGATTGGAATTCGAGATTATGAGGATTCTTCTCTAGGTTTGGTTTCTTGCTTGGTTCTTGAGGTAGGGATTCTCCTTGATCTTTTTCAATACTTCATCTATAGATAGACATGTGGTAATTTTTGTATTTGCATGAAAACTATATCATGTTGGATTTTTGTATAAATTCATGAGGTTGAACTTTGGGTTGGTTGTGGGTTTTAGATCCATGATTATTATATGTGTTTTGGGGCTAATTGGGTGTTAATTAGCTAGTTGTTGTTGAAAGGAGAGGAAACCCTAATATTTATTGATTTAATAATAAGATAGAGGGGTTTGATCTTTGGGTAAATACTTGGGTATTTGGAATTAATTGAAGCCATTATTGTTTATTATAGATGATTGAGGCATTTTGTTCAATATTGAGAAAGAGGGAGTAAAACCCTAATTTATAGTTATGATTTAATTTATAAAATTAAATTGGAATGGCTTTGAAAGGAATGTGGTAGATTAAAATGGGTTTTGGCTTTGTTGCCTTTGGATTTGGTTTTGTGGAAACAAAAGGAATGAAAACGGTTTTGTGAAAACAAAAGGAAGCAAGATTGGTTTTGTGGAATGGGAAAGACACTTTGAAATAAGTATGAATGTTGGATTGTTGTATCTTATACTACTATGTTAGTATTAGTGATAAGTTGATAATCTCATGATAATTGAGTATGTTTATAGATGTACAATATACCTGCATCTAGAGGTTTTGTCCCTAGTCATCGGTGGAGGATGACACGGTTATGCTTGAATTGTTGTGTATGCATTACACCATTGATTGTTTGTGTATATGACGTTGTGTTTATATGCATTACTTGTGTATGGGAGGAGATAGGGGATGTACCCACGGTTTAGGGAAGATAGGGATGGACCTCTAAACCGGATTTGTTGGGAGGAGATAGGGGATGTACTCCACGGTTTAGGGAAGATAGGGATGGACCTCTAAACCGGATTTGTTGGGAGGAGATAGGGATGGACTCAAAGAGCATCACTTATGTGGGTGCTTATTTTTATTTGTTGTTGATATGGTACATCACCACCATGTGTATCGCTTGGGAAGTATGGAAGTGAGTTTGATTGTGATTGTTACGATACCAACATGTGTATTCGTTATGTTATCGATATGTTTAACTTGATTTGTTATCCCCTTGAATTTGGAAATATTGTTAATGAGAGATGGAACCCTTGTTGAGTTATGTGGCCAGGTTCTGAGCCATAATTGGAAGGTGAATTGTGCCATAGACTATGTGTCATAGGCAATGTAGATATTCATGTCATGAAATTGTAATTGGATTATCTTGTGTTAATCATGTATTAGTTGCTACCCCTTGTCTTTTAGAAGTGTAAAGAGAATCAAACATTTTAGAAATATGTTCTAGAAAGGCACATCTGTTGTATGTGTGGAAATTGGGGAATAGTAGTGGTCTTAGTGAATTTATTTCCTAAGTAATTGCTTATGTATAAAAGGTTGGGTACGGGGTTAATGAAAGGAAAAAAGGGAAAGATGAAACGCTTATAGCATTGAATGAAATAGTTGCTTTTGAGAAAAGTTTATATACATATATATTTTGTCTAAACTGTCACATTACTATTCTAGTATGAGAATGAGTGTGCATGATCATAGCTATCTGTACTGTTGTTATTGTTGAGGATCAAGTTGAGATCCCTACTGGACTATATGTTCATCCCACGTTGTTGAATCTTTTTCGTATTAAGGTGTTGAGTCGCAAGATTTGGATTTACTTATTTGTTGGCCACGGGCCTCTTTCTTGTTGGCGAAATATATGTGTAAAAGGGTTACACCCTTCAGCTTGTTTATTTAAAAGTTGTAAGCCTAAGGGCAATTTATTAGTATGTTCATGTAACATTTACTTGCATACTTAATGAGAGTACCGATATTCATTGCTATGGATTGAATGTATGAGTTTATTTCCGCATATTATTTCTGAAATTGAATTAAGTTAATGAACTTGGTAATGACCTCGAGTAATAAAAAGTGGGGCGTGACAAAAAATATCGTTCAATTTTTTCGCAAATATTTACGTACGAAAACTATCTACTTGTTACTAGTCATTATTAAGCTTATGTAACTGAGACCCTTAAATGATTTTGTTTTTCAAGTCGTCATGTATGGAATAATTTGAGTTTAATTGTTATAGTTAAATTACATGCTCACCAATACAGTTTTTGTAAATAAAAATTATTTACATTTAGTGAATTGCTTCCATATATGGTGTCACACAAATATAAATTTGTAAATAGCAGCGCAAAAAACTTTTCTTTTACAAATCGTAATTTATGGAATAATTACAGTTTTCATGTTATGATTAAATGAGACTTTTATTATTATGATCTAGTATTTCACTTGTACAGGCTTCATGGCACATCTACCTGATGAGGTACCACTTTTCACCATCCACATTAATGACAAGATATGGGAGGATCCGGTACGCAATAACGTTTGTTGGACTTTACGCTTACAATGAAAATACCCTATATTTTGTTTTATATTACGTGATAATGCTATAATTTAAACTAGTCATTCTGTTATGCAGGACGAGGCACGCACCGTGGTGACATGCCGGCGGGGAGATTCTGGCCTGTGTGTCAAGCCCCGTATTTTATTACTCGGATAACCTTACCAATATTCATTAATTAAGTCCATTTACAAATAACATTTCATCATTGGATGAAATGATGAATAATTAAATGTACATATTCCCTCTCATTATACAACATTGACATTTACATACAAATAAAAGAAATGCCCTGAGGCTTACAATAAAAGAGAAGACACTACTCTTTACAAAAAGATAGCACTCAGCCAAACAACAAAAGAAATAGTACAATCCATTTCTACATTACACTTATGAAATTGTAAAACCCATTGTTTGATCTTCAAATCCGAAAAGCATTCCCTGTACACATGTACAGGCAGGGGGTGAGCAAAACTCACCGAGCAATCCCATATTAAAACATTAAAAGATATGCGAGTACAAAGATATTTATACATTTTCGTGAAATTATATCATGTCAAAATCATAAGGTTTTATCACATAATCTCCTAAATCCATTTTATTTAATTAACCACAACCAGTTAACTTAAACAAATAAACATGCTTCAATAGTGACATGACATTCCTTTTAATCCATTCAATTACATGACAAATGTATCCATGTTTCATAATAATTTACATTTCTTAATTCATAATCCTGGCTCAGAACCTGGCCATACCCTTTAAGTGAGATTACATCTCATATCAACAGTACTTCCATTTCAATTGAGATAAAGACTCAAATTAAACATTTCGTACTTCACAATAGATACACATATTTGCTGTATCAATCTCAAACGAAACACTTCCATACTTCATATATGATATACAGATTTGCTATATCAATACTTCAATAGATACACTTATTTGCTGTATCAATCTCAAACAAAACACTTCCATACTTCATATATGATATACAGACTTGCTATATCAATACTTCAATAGATACACTTATTTGTTGTATCAATGGAGTCCATCCCCTATCTCCTCCCAAATAATATCCGGTTTAGGAGTCCATCCCCTATCTTCCCCTAAACCGTGGAGTACATCCCCTATCTCCTCCCACACAATACAATGTATATAAACACATATCATATACATAATCAATTAATACATAAATTCAATGTATTATTCCAACCGTCATATTCACAATACAATGTATATAAACACATATCATATACATAATCAATTAATATATAAATTCAATGTATTATTCCAACCGTCATATTCGATGACATATTCAATTGATTAGTTTTAGTTTGCCTAATCATCATGCATTGTCTACAACAATCAAGACTATCCTCCACCGATAGCCCAAAGCAGTTATTTCTAAACAGAAAATAAATGCTACAACAGATATAAAATCTCAAAATTTTTAAAGTGAGCGATTAATAAATTCAACTCCACCATTCTAACCCATAATGAGCTAATTCCATTATTTCCAACTCAATTTCACATTTCCATAACAATTGTCATTAATTACACTAATGACCCAAATATATCTAAACATGGCATTTTTCCCCTTTTTCTCAATATTGACCCAAAGGTCCAAATATTATCAACAACATCAATACTATCATTTTAAGACCCAAATATATATTTATGAGCCAAAATAACAAAACCCCTCTTTTGAAAATAACACATTTCAAGTCTTAACTTTCCCAAATCAACCCATCTATACAAATAACTCAATGTCTATGTTAAAGCACATAAGAATGAGTAGGAATCCCTACTTATTAAATATTACCATTTTTTTTATCAAAATCCTCATTTAAATGCAACATGGTAAATTTTCACCGATAGCCAAAATAGTTATCTCTAACATATTAATTAAAAGATAACAACATGGGCATATAATCCAACATATAACTATAACTTGGAATCTCCCATGATTCCCAACATTTAGAAACAAATCATATTCCTCATTTTATCAAAGATGAACAACTACACTAGTTTTCATATCACAATCATGTCCGGTAACCTCTCAAGGTCCATTTCTAACCGTGTCGGTTTTATTCCAATAAATACATTAAGTAAAATAATACCGTTAATGCCCAAGAAAACATCATTTTCTTTCCAAACTCATTCTCCAAGCATTATTCAACTATGACATCCTATTTTGATCGAAGCCCCAAAAGTTAAACGTAATTCCTTTATTTTCTCTAAAAATGCTCTTGGCCACAAACCGAAAAATTTCAAAACTAATCTAATCAAGTCCGCTTTTTGTTCAAATTAAAAACTCTTTCATAACCTTACAAACATATTCCAAGTTTACACTTTCACAATTTGGGCATCAACTTTTATTTTTCTCAAAATTTCTTTTAAGCAAATAAAACACAAATTTTCCAAAAATTCTAATTAAATTATATACAACTCTAAACTCCATATTATAGCTTAATTCCGGTTTTTTCCAATTTGATTATTGTATCTGGACTTAGGTTCCGTAGATTCTATCATTGTGTAATTGTTGTTGTCGTCCTTATTTTCTCATTTGGAGTTATAGGATGTGCTGGGCAGGTTTGTAGCAGGTTGGTTGAGTTTAGAAACCAAAACTAGTTGCCCAAAATTTTGGCCCGTTTGACGCCGAAAGGAAACTTTTGTTGCTTGTCCGCTCGAGCGGGGCTTTTGGCGCTCGAGCGGGAAAAACACCCATCCAAGATCTTCTGCACTTGTACGCCGAGTGAGGTTGTGAGTTACGCCGAGGGAGTTGGGCGCCGAGCAGGACCCGCTCGCAAACTTCGAGTGCATCCGCCGCCGAGCGAAGTTTGGCCGCCGAGTGAGTTCAGGAGTGCCGCCGAGCGGGTTTGTCCGCCGAGGGCGACTGGTATAAAAGTCCGAGATCCGACTTTCTAGATCATTTTTCACCCTCTTTTTGATTCTAAAACCCTACAACTATCTTTTCTCTCTCCCTACACACTTTTTCTCCTAGGTTTGATCTACTTAGAGTGTATTTCTACCCTAGTTGCTTTATTAAAAAGATAGAGTGAGTCGAGGGCTTCGTTCTAATCTGAACAATCTTGGGTTTGGAGCACTTTGGTATTTGGGTCGTCATCTCCATCTTCTCCATTCGAGTTCTTTGCTTCGAGGTAGGGATTTCCTACTCCATCTTATAGGTTTTAATTCTAAGTTTTGGTATTTTTGATATGTTGGGTTGTTTGGTAATGTTGAGAAAAGCTAGGGTTTGTTTTATAATTAAAAAGCCCTAATTGTTGTAATAAAATTAATTTGTATAATTAATTTTGGGAAAGGTGTGGAAATTGGTTTAATTCATAATATTGGGCAATTTTGAAATTAAATGATGTAGTTGGATAATTTAACCACTCATCTTTGAAATCGAGATTATATGTGTTGTACATTTATTTCCTGCTTAGAAATAACTATTTTGGGCTATCGGAGGATAGTCATGATTGTTGTAGACATTGCATGTGGATTAGGAAAAACTGAAACTAATCAATTGGCTATGTCGTTGTGTTTGAAGGTTGGAATAATACATTAAATTTATGTATTGATTGATTGTGTATATGACTTTGTGTTTATATGCATTACTTGTGTTTGGGAGGAGATAGGGGATGTACTCCACGGTTTAGGGGAAGATAGGGGATGTACCTCTAAACCGGTTATTGTTTGAGGGAAGATAGGGGATGGACCCAGGGTCGCAGCTCATATGCTCGCCCATTACAGTTATGATACAGCTCTTATGCTTATCTACTGGAGTATTTGTTGTTTGATTTGATACATCACTAAAATGTGTATCAATTGGGAAGTATGGAAGTGAATTTTGATTGAGATTGATACAACACCAACATGTGTATCCGTTATGATATAAGAAAAAGGTTTAACTTGAATTGTCATCCCTGTTGAATTGGAAATAATGTAATAAGAGATGAAACCCCTGTTGAGTTATTTGGCCAAGTTCTGAGCCATATTTGTATAAATGGAAAGTGAAATGTGTCATAGACATTAGTGTCATGAAATTGTATAATGATGTAATTGACTATCTTGTGTTAACCATCTATCGAATGCTACTGCTTTAGTTAATTCTTATACTTGGTTTAGTATTTGTCTACTAGGCTGTGGCTCACCCTATATGGGAACATCATTTTCGTGTTCAGTGATGGGCTACCTCCAAGGAATTAGCTTGGGAGGATTTAGAGTTGAAGACTCATTTTAGATTAGCTGTTATTTGCTTTATTGATATTACATGTAAGGACTCAAGCCAAGGGCTTAACTTGTAAATGAGTTAGTACTCATATTTTTGTGTCCAAGTGTCGGCTTGGAAAGATGTAAGCCCATAGGGCATTTACTTTCTTTATTACATGTAATGTCTTTTAATACGTTTACTCTGATGAATGGAATAATACTCTTGTTTTATTATAATGATGCATGTTAATATTATATATTGTGGGTTTAATTTATGAGGGCGTTACACATATAATCAAGCAAAAGTGCATAAAGAAGTGTAGGAAAAATCCCTACTTAACAATTTACACAATATTCCTCAATATCAATTTATTTTTCTCAATAATAAATTCCAAAACTCAAGGATGAGATAAATATTTCAACCTTAATTTCTCAAAATAAATTATCTAACCATAATATGATGTAGATATAATCCATACAACTATTAAATTCTATTTTCGGATTTCTTTTACAAAATTAACAACACCAAATGATTCTTCCAAAATCAATCTCAAAATACCAACATTCTTAACATTTTAACATAATTTTTCTTTCAAAAATTACCAAACAAAAATTTGAAAATATATCTATATGCAATACCTCTTACAATGATATATTTTCTCAAAATAACCATAATATAGCTTTAATGTAAAAATATGAAGAAAGTCCCTACTTCAAATATGAAGAAAAACAAATCTGAAAATGCAAACGTCGTCCGATCATGAATCCGAGAACACCATTGCGAAGATTACGATGAGCTCTCCATTTTTCATTTACAACACTTTTGCAAAATCTCACTTTAAATACTCCCACTCTAAGCTCAAAGCTTGAGCAACAATGGTGAAAATTTAAGAGAGAGAGAGAGAGAGAGAGAGAGAGAAGGAAAGAGAGAGAGAGACGTTGAGAGAGACCAAGAGAGCAGAGCTCTCTGCTCAATTCAACCAAATGAAAATGGAAAGAAAAGAAAGGGAAAAGAAAGAAAAGGAATGATGGGCAAGACAAAAATGGAGGCCACCCACATGGGTGTGTCTCCCAAAGTTTGATTTTTTTCTAAAAAAAATATATATAATTTTTGTAATAATAATTTAAAATTTTATAATATAAATTATAAAATGATATAATTTTTCTCACCACAAAATATAATATTTTTGTACATCACAAAATATAATATTTTGCTCATTTCACAATAATACACGTTTCATTCTTTATAAAATATATAATTTTTCACCGTATGGTACACACCATAAATTTAACTTTTAAATATTTATTATAACCCTATATAATAAATAATAACAACTTCAAATGTGGCTACTACCAATCATATAATTAAAAATGACCAAATAATTAAACATGAATCATAAACAAATTCAAATTAAATTGAATCTAAATCATGGATCTCATCCATAAGTGAAACATGGTCCAATTATATACTAAAATAGACTCAACTAATTTATCTCAAATCATGGTCTAAACATTAAAAATTAAATAACAAATTTCTGCTATAATTTAAACTGAACACTAATCAGTCCGTGAATTTTCATAAAATAAATACTCATCAATAAATTTTGAAATTTTACCCAACGTGCTAGACTCGTATGTGAACAACATACAAAAATTCATAATTTTCTGAGATCGGTGACTATTTTAAAAAATACAAAACCGAACTATTTTCGCACAGAATTTACATAGCACTCAAATTTGAAAATTTGCTCAATTAAATTATACATTGGCTATTTAAAAAAAATATTTCGGTTCATTACACCGTGGAGCGCCCATTGACCATAGAGTCTTGCAAAGGTTCTACTACGCGCGGGATTCTATGGTGTCTATCGCCCAGGCCATATCGACCGACTACCCACTCATCACTGCTCTCGTCGAGAGGTGGCGCACAGAGATGCATACATTTCATTTCCTGATCGGGGAGGTCACCGTCACATTATAGGACATATCTGTCCTATATAGTCTCTGGATTGATGGGCAAATAGTTACTGGAGCTAACCCACCACTGACGAGGGAGTAGTGGATAGCCCTATGTGCTGAGCTATTGGGAGTAGCACATACACCTGCAGACTTACAAGCAGGTAGACTGAGGGTCAGGTGGTTGTCTCGAAAGGCTTAAGGCCATCTTTCGATCAGTTCAGATAAGTTAGTACAAAGAAGATGCCCGAGCATATATTCTGTGGCTTATTGGGGGGGTACTTAGGGGTGAGCAGCGGATATACCGATCCGCCAAAACCGACCAAACCGAACCGATCCGCTACATTTTGGACGGATGCGTGATGACGAGCGGACGGTTGCGGATTGATTTTCTCTAATCCGCTAATTTGGCGAACGGATGGCGGATTTGAGGTTCCTTTGGCCGCAACCGAACCGCCAAACCTCGAGCACTCTTAATGATTTATAAAACTTTATGTTTTCAATTTTTTAAAATATTTTGTTTGTATTTTCAATTGAAAAAGAGTTTAAATATTCTGTTGAAAAAAAGTTTTCAACTTGAATATATTTTTGAATTGAAAAAATAAACGATTATTTATTTATATTTTTGGTTTTTAAATCTAACTCTAAAAGTAATAAATAGAAAATATGATATATGTCGTTGGTTTTTATTTTCAAAACATATATAAATGTAACAATACAAAGACATACAATCTGACTACTACTGCTCATGGCTTTGGTGGTTTGAATTATTTTTATATTTTAAGAAGCACATATTGTAATACTCTATATGGATAAAGTATGTTGTGATTGTAATATGTGGATAAGGCATGCAAAGGATTGTGATATTCTAAAATTTCAAACTTTCTTTCTTGGATGAGGAATGCAAGAATTGTAACACTTTTCAAGTCATTGACGTAATACTTTCTTTTTTTTTTTTTTTTTTGAGGAAGTGCACAAGTTGAACTATGTTGAAAATTCATAAAATTTCAAATCGCCAAACCGATTCGCATCCATCCGCCAAACCACCAATCCGCCAATCCACATCCGCCAGACAGGACAAATGCGATTGATTTTTCCAACCGCCAATCTGGGATGATGGCGGATTGAAGTTTGGTGGTCGAACCGACCCGCGCCCCACCCCTAGGGTACTTCTCCTAATAAGTCACGTAACTCGCCAAGCCGATGTACTTCCATCGTTGAGAGACATTGACGCGATCGGCCAGTACAGTTGGGGCGCTGCGTCTTTGGCATGCTTGTATAGGATGCTATGTCGAGCACCTCAGGTGGGTGCGAAGGAGATCGGAGGGCCCCTTGTCTTGCTACAGGTTAGTAAGAATTTTATTACATGTCAATTCATTTTGTATGGCATATATCAGTATTGTAATTGCGTTCAAACTATTGCAGATTTGGGCATGGGAGAGATTGATTCAGATTGCCCGCCTAGGCGGCAAGAATCGTTGCTCATGGTGAGGTTCCCATCGCCGTGGAGACATGCAGCTGCCACCGGACCTGGTAGCTTGTGGAGGGTTGACATGGGCCACGAGGTCGACGACCCAATGAGTCGCTGTGTATAGAGACCAAATTTTGACCGGATGATAGAGGGCGAGGTATGAAATTGAAATACCTAAATTTTAATTGTCATATACAGTGTATATGTTCATGAGCAATTTTTAATAGACTTGTCGGTATTGTAGTTTATCCGCGCCTTTTATGTCAGGGTCCTCAAGACGCCCTGCACTATTGCCAACTAGGTGAGGAGATATGGATGGCGAGAGTGCCACTCATTTGTTTTGAGGTGGTTGAGTTGCATCTCCCTGATCGTGTCCTCCGACAGTTTGGTCGAGTCCAAATTGCGCTGACGGCGACACCAAGTGGTCAGATGCGATCGATAGGCGTGGAGCCTAAGATCGATCGAGTCTGTTTATGTGCATATATACAGCTAGGGATGCTCACACGACAATATTGGTAAGCCGATCGAGCGATGAGGTCCTCCCTCTTCAACCCCTTACATGTTGTGGTATCGCGACATACACACCTACTAGCCTAATCCAAGCCACTTGTTTCAAATTCCGATATCGTGGACTTGGGCCTTCTCTTGAGACATTGGTGAGTATTATAGTATGTGTCAGATAATTTTTAAGATCATAATTGATTTACTTTCAGTCAACTATAGCCTAATACGTCTGATTTTTTGTTTAGGTGGCTTGAGCTGGGAGGTCATATCACTTGGCTGAGGACGCCTTTTTCGGACGTGGTGGACAGCATGCGATGCAGGCCCTTGCAGAGATCTGAGAGTTATTGTACGAGGGGATCCAGCATGCCCATCGGCTAGATCGTCTGCATTTTGGGCACTACGGTGTATACAATGCAAAGAAATGCCCAAACACATCACCGGCCCACGCCGCTTCCACTTTAACGCCAGCCACAGAGGTCGTTGGACTTCAGTCACCCCACCGCATGTTACCCCAGACATTTCTTCAGATTCCCCACGCACAAATTTCTACCCAAAGATGTCGACTTCGATTGACACCACCCCGATACATGCATGACGTTGTTACCCCACCCGCCCAGTTACTACCTGCTTTTCTGGGGACTAGTTCGACCACGACCATGAGTACACCTGATGCAGTTCTCACTGACATCTCCCACGTTGAGGATGAGGCCCATATTGAGCCCCCCCAAGAGCACGAGGGAGAGGCCGAGGTTATGGTCGTGGCGGACATCGCGGCCGAGGTCGGGGTGCGGACAGAAGCAGAGGTTGAGGTCCAACTGCAGATCGTGATACAGTTGCACTAGATGAGGGAGTTTCACACCACAAGAAGATCCCATCTTCACCAGAGACAGATCGTACAAAGACATGCAGAGAGGGAAGGTCACATACAGGGGAGGGAGTGCCAGATATTCAGAGAGTCTACCGCAAGAGACCGAGGAGGGAGGTCCACGGTCGGGGTTATGGGACTGGGGGCAGGTTAGGGCATTAGCGGTTGTGATATGGAGTGTATAGTTTTTTTTATTTGTAGTAATTGTTATAGTTTTTGTAAATCAAACTTGTACAGATGATGTAAATGTGTCATACTTATTGATTCGAAAATATAATTTCACAATTTTTTATTCTTACTTATTTTGATGAATCACACAAATCTCTTTCACATATCTATCTCTCTCATTCTCCGTAGTCTCGTGATTATTTATATTATGTTATGTTTTTCCTCAAACTTAGAAATTGAGACAACCATTTATAAACCAAAAAAATTATCAAACAAGTTTTCATGATAGTTTTTAAAATTTGGTAAAAATGT
>JANUSC010000353.1:0-12500 GCA_025200525.1 Camellia lanceoleosa | reverse complement strand
TTCCTCAGATGCTATGTCACTTTGTGCAGCGATGCAGTGATGCATGTGACTTTGTGCAGTGATACAGTGATGCATATGACTTTCTGACTTTGCCATGCTTGTATACTTTGTGACTTTTTTGCTCACATTACGTGATGCATGTGACTTTGTGCAACAAGAACTTACATGCTTTGTTTTTTCCTCACATGTCGTAATTCATCTAAGTCACATTAATACGACCACATGGTAATAGTGTTGATAAACAATTATGTGATAGACCAAGGAGTGAAGTGTAATTTCATCAATATAAAAAGAAGAGAAAATGGGATGACCGTGAAGTTCATTAAGTGAAAATAAGATAAAATACAGCCGCAAAGTTCCAATCGTGTTTACATATCGTGACCATTTTATTATTTTGGTGAAAAAACAACGATAGTTTTGTAGGTCTAATTGAGTTAGACGGTTGTGTATTTACTTGCACTCGCTTCATAATTGTTTATGAACAATATTACTTTAAAATAAAGAAAAGTAAAGCCTAGTTTCATTTTATGATTTCATTTATAATTTTTTAAAACACCTATTTGTACCGAATCGCTAATTCCAAGTGACTACTTTCATCAGATACAAAAGTAAGCTTGAAAAAATAGTTTCATGTGGCGATGTGACAACTCAACGTGATTTTGTTTTATTTGACAACTCACTACTTGAATATGAAGGAATTGCATTGTGATCCTCTAGCCTACAATTATGATTTTAACTGACAACTACGCCCGTGACTACATCACAGGTACACAAAGTCACGAGTACTCAAAATTGCATGAAATGAATAACATAAAATAATATCACGTATCATGTCACGCCCCACTTTTTATTACTCGACATTATTACCAAGCCTTTATTATACATTCAATTTCAGAGTTAGCATGCAGAAGCTCATAATATTCTCAAGGAATATATATATACGTAATTCTCCCAAATGGATAAAAATGAATGCAACCGAATATACAATTAAAGAAGTTCGTAGGCTTACATCATTAAAAAATCAAGAAGAAGGGTGTAACCCTTTACATCAATGGCATTCCGCTTACACATAAAGAGGCCCCGTACAACAATAAAGAAGATCCAAAATCTTGTAGCACATCCCGATCACCACCAAAAAGATTCAACAACGGGAATGAACATATAGTCCAAGAGGGATCTCAACATGATCCTCAACAATAACAACTTACAGATAGCTATGATCATGAAGGCTAATCTCATACCATATAAATAATGTGACATTTTATAACCAAAGTATATATATATCTATGTACTATTCTCAAAATCATTCAGCTTATTTAACAACATCAATTTCCACTTTTACTACCCTTTTTCCCAATGAACAACTCTTACCCATTTCCATGTTTTCATTTGTGACAAAACCCATAATACCCACTTTATATTTTTGAAAACACGCTCACCAAAACCAATGCCCTCATATATTTATCAAATTCAAAATAGAAACCCAAGTCTAGCTCCACACATTCGTTCCATCTCAAACTTACATTCAAGTTAAAGAGATATTATCAAAAATTCATTGTTGGTAGGCAACTCCCTCAACCACTCTCAACACGTCCAAACATACTCAAACACGTCTACACTACATATAAGACGATTCCTTTTCGCCGAATCATGATCATCACAACACATAATACACATAACCAAGTAAGACAACAATAACAATAGTTCTCCGCTCTACTTGCCTCAAGCACAGTAAGCCAATGATTTCACCTCTC
Source organism: Camellia lanceoleosa (assembly GCA_025200525.1). Classification (NCBI taxonomy): domain Eukaryota; kingdom Viridiplantae; phylum Streptophyta; class Magnoliopsida; order Ericales; family Theaceae; genus Camellia; species Camellia lanceoleosa. The sequence goes on along the minus strand of JANUSC010000353.1, from coordinate 10,746 downwards.
AACAACAACATGCCAATTTACCAGACACCAGCTGGAAGGGAATGGTACCTCTGCTCCATTTTACCAGGAGCTAGCTGGAAGGGTATGGCACCTCTGATTCTTAGCGCAGCCAATTCTCCAGGCGCTAGCTGGAAGGTAATGGTACCTCTGATTCTCAGCGCATTACACCCCTTTCGATCATCACAACACGACAAGGTACAACCAACAAATGCAATGCATACACGCAACCACAACAAAGTGCAACCAACTCCGTGAAAACATACACGTAACTATTCCACACAACAATGTCATCCTCCACCGATGACCAAGGACAAACCTCTATGTGTTTGTTTTTCAACGATGTGTTTTTGCAATTCAATTCTCATGAGGTTTTAAGTCTAACAATCAACAACAAAGAAGTAAAGCATTAGTGATCCAAACTCAAGTAAGTCTCCTGGACTCATATTATGTTAACGCTTCCTTCCTTCCATTACAAAACCAATTACCTTTTTTCTTCTCGCAATAATATTCTCCACCTTATGCCTTAAATCCAATTTTACTTCATTTCACAAAAATATGACCAATTCACTTTCCATCATTTTAAATAGGAGATTTCTATCATGGCGGCAAGTTATAATTCACATCATTTCTATTTAATGGTAATGTAATTCATTTCTAATCTAATTTCACGGCCATATCCCCTTTACAATTAACAAATTTATTAATTTATTGTATTAAAACGTAATCAATCCAACACCAAAATAATACCCAAATCAGAAGATCCAATTAAACCTTAAATCAAATTCCAACACATTAACCTCATTTCATAAGTTGATAACATAATTATTTCACAAATTCCATCCCTTCTTATCCATTAGACATTGCTACAAAAATTTAGGCTTTGACTCTATTCGTGAATATATTAAATCACACCCCAATTTAACCCAACATCCTTCACCTCATGAAATTTCAATCTCTACACCCATATCTTATACCCTCTAACATGATTTTCAAAAATGAATCCATACCACAAGGTTTTTATGCAATAAAAACATACCATATATCTATCTATAGTAGAGACATTGAAAAGAATCAAAGAAATCCCTACCACTTGAAGCTAAGAGATGATGACCCAAAAGTCAATGGCGATGAAACCACGAACCAATCAGACCAAGAGGAAGCCCTCGTCGTGATCTACACTTTTTCTCAAAGGACCATGGTGAAACAATCACTCTAGGTGAGTAGATCTAGAGATCTTAGTGCCAAAAACTTGATTTTAGAGAGAGAGAGGTGAGCTCACGGTTTGAGAGAGAGGAAAGAGGAAAAAAGTGAAATGAAATTATGTTTGGGACCTATTTATAGTTATAGAGAAGTAGCCCCAAGGTCAATAAAATAATAGGCCCAAAACCCCCCCCAAAGGTAAGGCCCAAACCAGCCCAAAAATCAAAAAACATGGTGTGTCGACACCACCGAGGCTGGTGTCGACCCTATTTTCCAGCCACCAACATACACAGATTCTGCAACACAAGAGGGTCAACCCCCAGACTGGTGTCTACCCTCAGGACAAACAAGAGAGGTGTGTCGACACCACCAAGGCCGGTGTTGACCCTATATTCCAAATGACACTTCCGTAAACATTACAACATGCAAGGGTCGACCCTTAGAAAGGCTAGTGTTGACCCCAAGGCAAACTTTCTAAGTTTCTATGAACTTTAGACCGTAACAAACACGAAGAACCAAACCCAACAAGATTAAATCGGATTATACTCCTTCAAAACCAACATTCAATAACACCAAAGATTCCCAAAACAAAATAATGGATTCAAATACATTTCCCAAAAGTTTTAAAGGACACAAATGCTACATATCACTTCTTCCATAGTGCCCCAAAGATGCATTATCGCCACCAGATCATCTCTAGTTAACCCCACTATGATGTCTATAAATAGCGATAATTCAAAGATGATGTTTGTTGAAGTCATAACAATAGTAATATATCTACAATTACTATTATTATTAATTATTTTATTTTATGAACAATGTCTTTTAGAGGTTCAGGAAGTTCACACCGGTAAAGAAATCCGAAAGTGTGGTCATACTCCATTTACCTATGACTACAAGAGCTAAAAGTACTCGAGTCCAAAGGATTATTATGCCGGTATCCAAGCTGCACGGGCGCTCAGGTAATGAAGCAAGAAGGATTGTTTAATGATGTACGAACTTTGGGGCACTGCATTCATCGCCGCTCATTGACCATGGCTAGACGAAATGTAAGTGACTATGAAAAAGCAAAGTAGTAGAATTAAGAAGGAGAATAATGTAATGTTGATGCAGAGATGTCGACATTTCATGCTTCAAATAGCCACCGAAATGGCGTATAAGCAACAGAGATTTGACAAAGGATTGAGCAAAATAATGTCTTAAACAATGAAAATATCTCTCGACTACTACATGTCGATGAGGAATGAGAAATCAAACAATCGCTATCTTTCATATATGTTTGTATGTTGTGTCGATCTTCAAGCATCGAGTGTAAGACAATATTGTTGTTTATCTAACGTACGGATGTATTTCAGGTATTTGTTTTATGAACCTGAAGTTTATGAAATAACTACATTTATAAATTACACATTTATTAGTTCATGACTTTCTTTATTCAATTGCAATGAGTTAATGAATGTTCTGGATTAATGAATGGATTAATGTATGTTGAATTATGTGAATACTTAAAACACATAAAATGTAATGTAGCTTGGTGAAAAGCTTTCCTTAATTGGGGCTCACAAATGGGGATCTTCTATGTAAAGAATTTCAATCTCCATCAGAAAGAATAAAGAGTCACCTTCCATTTCCGGAAGTCCAAGAAAATGATGACTTTGGTAAGGAATGAGGGGTTGACAGAAAACTAAACTTCGGGGGCTAGACAAACAAGCTCAGAGCCAAGTGGTTGGTCCAGTTGGGGGACTAATAAAGTTCAAACAAACGAACTACCGCCTTCAATAACACATAAAACAGAACAGAAGTTTTGAAAAGCTTCGCTTAATTGGGGCTCACAAAATAGGATCCTCTACGAAAGAATTTCAATCTCCATCAGAAAGAAGAAAGAGTCACCTTCCACCCTCGAAGTCCAAAGACAAATGATGACTCTAGTAAGGAATGGGGGTTGACAGAAACTAAACTTCTCGGACAAACAAGCTCAAAGCAAAGTGGTTGGTCCATTGGGGACTAATAAAGTTCGCATAAACGAACTACCGCTTTTAATAACACAAAAAATGTAATGTAGCTCGGTAAAAAGCTTCCCTTAATCGGGTCTCACAAATAGGGATCCTCTACGAAAGAATTTCAATCTCTATCAGAAAGAAGAAAGAGTCACCTTCCAATTCCTATAAGTCCAAGACAAATGATGACTCGTAAGGAATGGGGGTTGATGTAAAACTAAACTTTGGGTCGGACAAACAAGCTCAAAGCCAAGTGGTTGGTCCAGTTGGGGGACTAAGTTTAAAACCCAATTGGTTTTACTTGATTTGCTTGTGAAAATCACTATTTACAATTAATTATATCCAAACAGATTGTTTTCTGCACCTTTTTAAAGAAATTAATGATTCTCTTAGTATAGAATAGCAATCAATGCAAGGCAAAAAATGTAAGAAACTAGACTTCTAACCAGTTCTAATGAAGCTGATTTGTTATTTTTCGGACTTATACCCAAAGAGAACAACACTTCCGAAATTACTGTGTAACACCAGTTTTCTAGACAGATTTAAATGCACCAGTTTTCTGGACAGATTTGAATGCACCATGATATTCACAAACATTGGTGGCCAAGTACTCCTACCTAACCCACGTTTCACTCACAAGATCCACCATTATTTTAAAGTTGATTTCAACAGTTGAGATTGTAAATGTTTCCCAAAATATTACAAATTGAATATTCAAAAGTTGATTTTAAAATAATTCCAAATGACAACAAAAATTCAAATAGTCATACTTTTCAATGAAATACAAATAGTAGGTCGTGAATAATGAATGATGCATAGCTAAGTGAAACACAACATTGCCTACATAAGTTTCATTTTTCCACACATTGAGTAGTCAAATCGTGGAGAGACTTGTCAAGATATGCAGATGGGTTGTGAAGTCATGTGACCCGTGCATGTGCTTTGGTTTTCGATTTTTACTCGATTTTTTTATTACAAAGGATAACTCATCTCTCATTGATATATGTGGGATTCTCAATTCGTAAAAGTCACAATATTTACCTTACAATGAGCATGCCCTTATTTTGTCCAGATATGCAGATGGATTGTCAAGTCATGTGACTTGGTGCATGTGCTTTGGTTTTCGATTTTTGCTCGATTTTTACAATGACAACTCATCTCTTATTAATATATGTGGGATTCTCAATTCAAAAGTCACATGGCAACAAAGGAATTCAATCGATTTATTTACAACAAGATGCCCTTATTTTGCTCGTGATATGCAGATGGATTGTCAGTCATGTGACTTGGTGCATGTGCTTTGGTTTTCTTGATTTTTGCTCGATTTTTTTTTTACAAAGGACAATTCATCTCTTATTGATATATGTGGGATTCTCAATTCAAAAGTCACATGGCAACAAAGTGAATTCACCGATTTACCTTTACAGTTAGCATGCCCTTATTTTGTCCGTATATGCAGATGGATTGTCAAGTCATGTGACTTGGTGCACAGGCTTTGGTTTTCTCCATTTTTTGCTCGATTTTTTATTATAGTGACAACTCATTTCTTATTGATATATGTGGGATTCTCGATTCAGAAAGTTACATGGCAACAGTGAATTCACTGATTTACCTTACATTGAGCATGCCCTTATTTTGTCAGTATATGCAGATGGATTGTCAAGTCACGTGACTTGGTACACAGTATTTGCTTTTCTCTGTTTTTTCATTCTAGTGACAACTCATACCTTGTTCGTATATGTGGGATTGTCATGCAGAGGCATCTTTCTAAAGCCGTTCATAACCAACTATATAAATGACTAAAGGTGAAGATACAACCTTACAACTCATTTCGCCCTTTAAATTATCATTCATTTGTTTTAAAAAATTAGCATGGCTACACGATTCATGGAGGGAGGAATCGCAGAGGTGGTAGGAACTTGCAAAGGGGTGACAATTCACGCATGAGGAGGGGAAGGGACGCATGATGCCGAAAACGATTCATGGAGGGAGGAATACTTGTTTTAGATTATGCTTGTGGTTATCGTGATAGGTTTGGGAAGTTACATTTTTGATGCCCAAGTATTATCCAGCTGAGGAGGTTCATGTATGGAGCCATCTCGATAATCAAACAGATATGGTTTATCCGACGCCATTCAAGTGGACCGCACTATTTATAGAGCGGGTACGCTTAGAAACCTTAAGTCGGGAAAATCAACTTAAGGTACCAAAAGCACGCTCGCTTGAGATCCAAAAGGAAGATCCCGATAATGTTGATCGACTATGTGAAAGACTACAACGTGAGATTTCTCAAATGCGCCGAGGTTAGCCCGCGATATGCATTTATACATAGTTAAGAAGGATACCCAAGAAAAAATGTAACCAAATGTTGCGGCTATGAAGGGTATCATGGAGGATCCTCGAACTTGTCTCTCGACGCCGAAGCTGGATTATTCAGACTCTAAGCCACCCGCCGATTTAAGCGCTAATTAGGTGTTAATGTCTACACTTCGCAATATTAGGTCACGACACACGTAATGTCCGTGTTAGACTAAGTGTTTCGTAATGAGTTTGTCGATTGTTCGCTAATATTTGTCTGCTAACTGCTATGTTTATGTATTGTGTGTTCGGGCCTCAGGTGTCCAGATGTATGTAATGTGTGTTCCTCATGGTGTCCATAATGTATTTTTGTGGGAGACTTATGTTCAGTACCTATGTCACGCCTCAAACCGCCCCTAAAAGTTTTGGTCATGACTACATCGTAAACGGGCATAAAATCGATATATGTAACGATGGGGCCCGAACGAAAAGCACTAGATAACAAAAAAATATATTCCATTGAGCTACCACTATTATGCCAGATCACACATCACATTAGGTAAATAATATACGGAAAACTTACACACATATATTGACTCAAATTTCCACAATTGGGTGTATAACAAAAATATTAATGAAAGACACCAAAGCATAATCCAAAAACAACTAACAACATGTTACAAAATGTACTAAGCTTTAAGTGCTCGGACACACCGAGGTTGACAAGAGAGAGACGAGCCTTAAGGGTCGATCGGTCTTGGTTGATTACCCATGTAAACAAACAAAATATAGGATGAGTGAAACTCAAAGGAATAATAGTACATAAATAATGTAATGTTTAACTTGAGTAATAAAGCATGTAATTGCAGAGGCGATGATTAACCACATTCTCGTAATTACTTCCGTAATGCCCATGGGTCCAGCTTTTCTAACAAAATGGCTTAAAGCCCACTAATGTACAGAATCCACCATAGGCCTAACAGACATGTAACTACCTACTAGCCCAGAATAACAGAACGCCCACCGCCCAGACTATCAGAATCGGCCTAGCTGCCCAGAATAATAGAACTGCCTAGCGCCCAAAATAACATGTGTATGGACTCAAGAAGTGGCTCAGACGATTCTAGAGGTGGCTCCCACCAAAGTGTAGCACTTAGTTCCAGACAAAGACTTTGCTCCATACCGTAAATCATCGTAATGTATTAACTTCAAAGATCATACGTAAATTACATACATTCTTCCCATTATTTACATGAATTACCATCTAATATAGGTTTAATGTAACGCTATCGATAATTGTTAGCAAAAGGTAACACATTCCGTAGATACGGAGATACCATAGGTCCCATAAATAATGTACATACATTCCATTTATTCGTTATGAATCAATATAGCTAACTTGCGTATAATAGAGTATCCATAACATTTGTAACGGAAGACGATGTATCATGACAAGATGGTCAATAGAGACGTAATAGTTCATATCGTAACGCGGGTCATATAATGCTGGTAGACCTTGTGTTCATATTATAGGTCCTAAATAACCTTAGATTCATGTATAATACAACCTAATAATCTTCGATTCACACAAGTACCATCCTTTCGATGGACATAAGTTCCATTTATTTCTTAAGAATGACGAGTTTGCTTATTGATAACAGAGTGTTAATGTTCATTAGTGACAAAGGTAAAGGTTCCAAAGTCATACCGATGTATGCAAATCTTCCAACATTTATACAAGTTCACAATCGATTCTCAACCGATATAAATGTTAATGTACTCATTTACACAAAACAGAGCTGCTAGTAACCATAGTCATTAACGGTAAATAAAATGTACATTTGCCGCACTATTACTCACAAAGGCATGGATGGAGCGATAATCCTCCCGGTAGGTGCCCTACATATGCATGCCATACAAGAATTAGTTCATTTCATTTTTAAACTATTTCCTGACTCGTTTTACTTCGAATACGTTTACAAACATCAAAAAGCATCAAATACTAATTTCAAACATATAAGAGGATCAATCACGTAAAACGAAATGACGAGATTTCTCGACATATACAGTGGCCGCCCCTCCACATCGCATGACATGGACCGTGACGTGGTCCTCCTCACCGCGACGAAAGCACTATAAGGTAATGCAAAATCTCATTTTTTTCTTCTTGCTCGCATGTGGGCTATGACTCCAAGACGTGCCGAGCCCCCTGCTGGCAAATCAAACTCACACAAAACCCAATTTAGAGAATACATAGCAAGGCTCAAAATAGATCAATTTAACACAAGATTAAAGCTCAAAATCACATGAAAAATGAATCATAAATCAACTTAGGTTCTTAATTACTTTGAATTCATGAATCAATCACAATCCAATTCCATGGAATTTCTAACTTTCTTACACACACGCACACACACACATATGTAACCATATAATCCAACCACATAGATGAGTATCTACATGAGATTAACAAGGAAGCAAGGTGTAATTTCTCCATAACTCAAATTAATTTCCAAAACAACTACATGATAAGCATAATTTCCCCAATTAGACAATCATCTTCACAAAACTTCAACATAACCTCTAGCTCTCCCAATTAGAAGAGCAAACTCACTCAAACCCAAGAAAGAGCTTAATTTAAGATGGTGTTTACATACCTTGATTCAATTCCCTACCAAGCCTCTTAATTTCCCAATCTTCTCTTCCCTTCAATCCTCTTCTTCTAATTTTTCTCTAGGAGATATTTTTGAGTGATGGTTTTCCCAAGTCAATTGTAAATACTGTGGGGCCTCTATGCTACGCCGACTCCCTTTGTTTGTTATGTTCTTAATGAACCAAAGAGTCCAACTCGCAAATCGCTTTTGAAGAAAAAAAGATTTTGAAAAGTAGTGCCAAACATGGATCGCTTTTGCCAGACATGAGTCGCCACCTAAATATTTTAAAACGGGAATTTAGGAAACCCCGACTGCATCAAGGCCACATGTCCGCTATCACCAAAGTGGTCTTGGCTCGAGCTTGGGTACGATTGGGGAAGGTCACTATGAGCACCTTTCGCCCAATTCAAGACCGCCTCTACTAACCATGATATCCGCTTTTGAAAACTTTATATGCGTTTATTCCGTTATTTAACCTAGAATTACTATGATGCGACAACACAAAAGTATAGACTAGATTGCCTAATTTGGAAATACACATTGCATATCCGCTTTTGTCTCAAAAACGTGTTAGGTTTTGCTACCGCAAGTAGGCTAAAATACGGATTTCAATGAGTTGTTCCAACTCAGGCAATCCAACCTCCACCCACAGGAATTCAAACAGTTTATCTCACATAAGCATTTAGCCGCATGGCAATCATACTGTCATGGCAACATTCACACGCATGTGGTATGCTAAAGCGTAAAAATACTTACATCAGACTCGTACAAAAACAAAACCCTTAGCAAACATGCATGACCTAGTTCATGTTATGGCTAATGCGACAGTATAGATGCAATCTAGAATAGGCTCGGCTATTCTAAACATGGCACATGAAATGCAACGACTACCACGATTCAATTCGAATCGAAAGTACGATGCGCTTTGCATGATGTGCCGAGCCGATGCATGTAAACAAATGCGTGAATGCACGCATGCATTGCATAAGGTATGCTAAGATAGACGGCCCTAATCTACCATTGTAAGGTGTAAATAAAGGAGAAAGAAATGGGGTTGGAAGACATACACCCACTCACCCACACTTATTACAATTATGCTCCTCGCCGAGGGGACCGAAAGAATAATACACCCAAAGAATAAATGAATAAATTATTACAAAATTCTAATTACTAAAATTAAATCAAGTAAATAAAGAAAGAGGGCCTCACTCACGGATGCGCGAATGGTGCATGCTCCGTGACTTGCCCTAAAGCCTCACACCGTACATCGCCACTGCTTATCGCCTCGCTTCCAAAAATTTTCCAAAGCCCTGCACCTTCCTTGCATGTCGCCGAAAGTGCCACCGGGCCGGAGGAAACTATCATGTCGCTTCAGGTGGCCACCGATCGCAAAATAACTGGTTGCCGAAATGCAAAGGTTTGCCGCACTCTTTCCCCGTCGGCACAAAATTCGCAGAAGATCAGCTTGACAAAGAATAAAGCAAAGAAGCATGGTATCGGATTTTGAGCATATTTATGCACGGCCAATGCTTCCTATCATGAATGGGACTCAAGGAACATGGCTCTTGGTTCTAGGGTAACACCAGCACCTTGGTGCATGATAGCCTAAGGAACCAAGATTGCACTTTGATGTAAAAATGCATGCAACACAAACATGGGGAACCAAGGTCTTATCATGCTAAGGTCAAGAGCCCTAGTGACATGGGAATTAAGGTGTGTTTTGTCACTTGAGGTACAAACACCCCTTTATTTCACACTTGGTTTGACACCCCAAACCAAGTAATGAAGTGCAACTCATGTAAACATGCATCAACAATGCATTATAAATTAGATGCTAGCAAACTAAGTACCACACAACCAATATATTACATGCAAAATGCCAAAGTGCATGAGATGCTAGTGTGATGCAAACATGAGCCAAGTATGCAATGGAATCATTGTGCCACAACACCTAGTGAACCAAACATGCAACAAGCATATAATGAGCATACAATGGTGGTTTTAATTCACCATGGGGAGGTCTCGATCCTCCCCAAAACAATGGCCGAAATGGATCAAATCATGGGCAAATGCCATACAAGCATGCAAGCCAATAAGCCCAAAACCAAGGGCACTTAAGAGAGCATCTAACCATCCCTTACACAACCACTCATGGCATGAATCTAACAACTAAAAACAGATTTTGGTACACAAATGACACCCAAATCCTCATATGACAGCCCCAAAATGCCCTGGCACGCAAGCATATACAATGCCAAGTCCTAGACATACATGAGCACACCCTTAAAGCATGAAATTGGTCACATGTAAACATGCACACATGATTTATGGACTGAAATAGGGTCACAAATGATGCCAAATCATGAGGATGATCAATGTTGAACATGCTAGAACCAAAATACATAAGGCTTACAAGCCTAAAATGCAAAAACCAACATGTCAAGCACACTATTCATGGCAAAATCAAGGCCCCACCCTTATGCATGGTAATAGGATGTTAATACCCTTATGGAACCAAGCCAAAACATGCAAAGAACATGGCCTAGATGCATGGCATGCTTCCTAGCATAATAGAGCATTTCAAAGCAAGTATAAAA